>JACAXG010000201.1:785086-857928 GCA_018881555.1 Amblyornis subalaris | reverse complement strand
AACCCCTTCCCTGCTTCCATCAACCCCTTCCCTGCTTCCATCAACCCCTTCCCGGCTTCCATCAACCCCTTCCCTGCTTCCATCAACCCCTTCCCAAAGTCCCACCAGCCCAACGTCAGCACAGCCCTTTGCTCCTGCAGTTCGATCCCAAGAGAGATGAAAATTCCTGGTGAAAGTGTATTTTTCACACTCTAAGTGCACTTGGGATCAGAGTTAATGGTTGTGATCACCATCCAGGCCCTGAAATACGGGATTTATGTAGGGCAGGGATTCATGGAGCCAAGCAGAGATCCAAAAGTATTTCTATGGGGAGCTCAKCAAACACAAAGCCCAAAAGCAGAGTCACAAGAAGGCACACGGATGGCTCCACACCCCCAGATTCCTGTCCCACTCCAGAGATGGAATGTTGTGGCCACACAGGGTTATTCCCCACCCAAAACATGGATCACCCCTGGGAAATGGCATCCTGGGCATGGAGCAGCCAGGTGGGAAGTGGCTCCCACTGCATGACCCAGAGTTGGACAAACAGCTCCATGATCCGTGTCCCTGCTCCCAGCTAGGTCTGGCTGATCTCCAGGACAAGGGAAGGATGCTGAGAAGGACAAGATGAATTTAGAGAGGAATCACGGTAAAAAAGAAAGGAATCATGGTGAAAAAAGAGCTTTGGGAAGGACACGTAGGAATATCGAAACGTTCAGCACACAGGACCTGGTGAATCTGAGGGAATGGCTGGAGCTGTGCCAGGAGGAATAAGGTGGGAGATCAGGGAAAGGTCACACCTTCTTCCCCCAGTGGGTGGTGGGCACTGAATAGGCTCCCCAAGGAATGGTCACAGCCCCAAGGCTGCCAGAGCTCCAGGGGGSTTTGGACAATGCTCCCAGGGATGCACAGGCTGGGATTGTCGGGGTGTCTGTGCAGGGAAGGAGCTGGACTGGATGATCCTTGTGGATCCTTTCCCACTAAGGATATTCCATGATTTTATGACTCCTGCAGACTCCTGGAGCGACAAGGGATGAGCAGGATGCTCCTGCAAGCAAAGCAGACAAGTGTGGAGAAGGAGAACAAGCACAGGGCAGAGGTGCAGGAGTGACTTCCTTAAAGTTTTTCTGAAGTTTCATTTCTATTCCTTTTTTTAAGGAGTCCCACAAATGGAAATCTGCTCCGACTGGCATTGCTCTGCTCCCTGACTCAGACACAAACACTCCTTTTTATCCTGTTCCAATTCCTTCTGATCCCTCAGAAACGGATCCTCTGCACCCCTGAGAAGACCCTGGGCTTTCCAAGGACAGCTCCAACACTCCCCAGTTCTTTCTTTCGAGAAATTCCCTTTCCACACCTATTCCCACACCCCAGCCCTCAGCAAAACCTCGGCTCCCCCGCACTCCAGAGCCCAATTCCAACTCGCACGGCACATTTGCTCCCATGGATTGTTCTTTTGTGTGGGAAAGTCATTTTTCAAGGGAAGCGCTCAGCCCCGTGGCCCTCCTGCAGTCCAGCAGGATCCATCCTTCATCCCTGCTCYGGCACACAATGGGCTTTGTCTCCTTACACAAAGGAACAGGGACTTCCTYTCCATTGCTTCCAGCTGTCTGATGGAGGTTTTACGGGATCAGAAGTCAATCAGCATCTGGTACCTGCACAAACCCCACGTGGAACTCTCCAGAATTGGGTCTGAGCAGCAGATCCCAAAGGCAATCCCACCCAAGTGCTCCGGCAGCTGCTCCCGCAGGATCCCCGCTCGTGCTCCATGGAGGGGTTGAGTCCTGGAGCAGCCCATCCTCATCTGCAGTGGGAATGTTGGTACTTGCCGTGCTAAACACACATTTCTGGGGCCAAACTCGTGTCAAATCCYTCTTTTCCAGCACAGGAAGGAGGTCAAAGCACGTCCCATGAGGACAATCCCAAACCCCATCCCCRATGCCAAGGCCACGAGCTCAGCTGGGCTCCCCCTGGTCCAGCTCTGGGAATTCTATTCCTATGTATAATAATCTGTTCAGCTGGAATTCCTAAATGAGGGATTTCAGGTTGGTGATCTCCAGAATGCAAACAAGGAGGAGCTCTTGGGTTATTAGGACCAAAGAATATCCCAAATTTCWTCACTGGGAGCAGCAATAATCCAGGCTGACCCCTCACGGGCAGAGCAGTTCCCTCACATTCCTGCCCCAGGAAAATCAGTCCAAAAGGGATTCCTCCAGTTCCAAGGGACTTCTGCAGGTTCAGCTCGATGCCAAGATGGAAAAGGAGCTGTGGGACTCCTCAGCTCTCCCATCCCTGCTCCCCATCCAGGCTCTGGATGTTACCAGGCTGAGCTTGCACACACAACTGACACATTCACACCAATTACCCCAAACCTGACACCCCAGCWGGGGGATTATCACAGTTCCTCTCCCAAAGCTGCTCTTACACGTCCTACGCCTCAGTTCCAGCCATCTTCCCACACGTTGCCTTTTCCCAGATTTTTGTTCTTCTACACCATGAAGTGATCATCAGTTATAAATTATTTTAATTATTTTTTTAGCRGAATGGAAATTTCTTGAAACTTGAAAAAATTATAGACTTAGACTCCAGCCTAAAGACTGGTATAAAATTGAATACTTCCCATTTTGATAATTTTTATACTTTTAGTGGCAACACATGCATTGCATAGAATATCAGGGAATCATGGAATGGTTTAAGTGGGATGGGACCTTAAGGATCATCCCATTCCACCCCTGCCATGGGCAGGGACACCTCCCACTGTCCCAGGGTGCTCCAAGCCCCATCCAGCCTGGCCTTGGACACTGCCAGGGATCCAGGGGCAGCCACAGCTTCTCTGGGCAACCTGTGCCAGGGCCTCCCCACCCTCCCAGCCAGGAATTCCTTCCCAATATCCCATCCAATCCTATTTTCCCTCAGTTTAAAGCCATTCCCCCTTGTCCTGTCTCTCCATGCCCTTGTATATACATATATAAACATATATATAGATAAAATCTGTGCCACACAAAGAAACCCACTATGGAGAAAGAGCTCAGATCCACAGAACAGTCCTTGGACAAGCTCCTGTGCARTAACTGCCTCCCAGCCTCCTCCCCTGGAGTGCTGTGCCCTCACACCCAGCTCAGGGTCAGATAACTCAGATTTGTGAGCTGCCTGCGCTCCCTCGGAGCGACACCACGGTGCCTTCACCGGGACAGAGAACAACGGGCAGCAGAGCCTCACTTCCGTCCTTCTATAGGATCAGCCTCCATCAGGGAGTGCCGGTGGCAGCTCCAGGAATGTTCCGACACGGAATCAGCTCCTCAGCCGCACGGCAGCCCAGGACACCCTGCTGATCTCCTGGAGGTCACCACTTGTCCACAGCAGGAGAGAACCTCTCATCGAGGAGTTCATTTCCCTCATTATKCCTGTGACTGGGGAATTCAGAACAACTGGATCCAAGGCCAGGCTGGACGGGGCTTGGAGCAGCCTGRGATAGTGGGAGGTGTCCCTGCCCACGGCAGGGGTGGCACTGGGTGGGTTTTAAGGCCCCTTCCCACCCAAACCACTCCAGGATTCTGGGATTAAGTAAAGAAATTGCCGTTTATTTACTGCCCATTAAGGAACTCTTCTTTATCCATGGAATTATCTTCTGCTCCCAGTGACACGGGAAGGGCTGGAGGGAAACCAGAGCCCAGSAGCAGCAGAGCCTGTACTCCCCTCGGGCAGGGGAATCCCCTGCAAAGCCCAATCTACATAAGAACTGCTCACCCTGTAAATGTATTTTATCTACTTTGACATACTAAAGGCATACTCAGCCTTCAAAGGCATTTAAGGACCTTTGTGCACTGTAAAGAACACTCCTTCAGCTTTCCAAAAACAAAGAAACCTGGGACAGCAAAACCACTCAGTCTGTACCCAAGTTATGAGCTAAACCCAGAATTTATCACCTGCCACTTCCCCCAACCCCTCCTCTGCCCCCACAAAGAACCCTCAGGTGAGACAGGGCAGGAAAGAGTCAATTGTCCCAAGGGGAAATGGGGAGGGAGAAAGGTCAAAGGGACAGCGGCTGTGTTCCCAAAACCCATTCCAGAGGGCTGCAGAAGGATAATTAACTCATTAACRGAGGGGTGGTCTGGTAGGAGGTTGATAAGGCACTCCTGAGGCTCTGTGGAGATCAACCACCATGCCCTTGGGAATTCAACAGAAGTGTCCAGGAGCGTGAATTCCACCCCAAACTTCAGCCACAGAGCCAGCTTGGAGGGATTCAGGGATGAGGCGACCGGGATGTCCCTGCTCCATCCCACCACGTGCTCCCTCCTTCCCATGGGGATGGTGGGACAGAGCTGGAGCTCCAGGGACCTGCAGGGAGCTTTGTAAGGCAAAGTGGGACCAGAGSAGGCTTCCCTGCTCTCAGAGCCTGCCCAGGCTGCAAAGCTTGTCCCTTCTCACCCCTCATTCCCTAAAAACCATCCCCTCCAGGGCATGGCTCATCCCACGGCACCTCCTGCAGCTCCAAGGTCTGCAGCTCCACCAGAGCCGCTCCCGAAGCTCCCAGCCCCGTCTCCCTCACCTTCCGAGGAGGAATGCCAGCCCTGCCTGCCAGCAGTGCCCTCAGCCCCTCCCCGTGAGCAGCAAAAAGCATCTCCCGACGCCACGGCTTTGTGTCCCGGCCCGGGAGACGCGGGAAATGTGGAAGGCATTAAGGCGCTCACTTTCCCTGGGCAGAGCCAGAACACGGCCCTATAAACAACGCCCCGAGGCCGTTTCGGCAGCTCCAGCCACACAGGGGCCCTTTTTTTTTTTTTTACGATGATTTTTTAAGTCAATCAGAAATCGGCGGGGCCAGGAAGCCGTAAATTCGGCTTAAAAGGCAGAAAAGCAAATAAATACTTGGGGGAACAAAAAAAAAAAAAAAAAAACAAACCCCAAAAAAAAGGGAAAAACGGGAATGGCTGGAGCTTTCCCAAGGGTTTGTTTGTGATAAAGGCTCAGCTGCACATGAGCTGCCCCAGCCTGGTGACACCGGCCAGGGGCTCTGTCAGCGTCCGACCAGCAACTGCTGCTCCCAGGGCTCAGCGAGGCACACAGAGCTCCTTCTCCTCAGCCCCGTGGCTGCTCGGGACAGGAGGGCTCYGACYCMGAGGAAATTATTGGGATTGCAGAASCACATCGCACCCAGCGGGGTTCGGTCCCGGGGCGGGATGGGGAGAGGACATGGCACCCAAAGTCTGGGGTTCTGAGGGGAAAACACCTCTGGAAAAGCTCTTTGGAATATAGGAAAAAGCTCTTTGAAATACATGAAATATCCAGCATGGATATTGAGGCTCCATCAGGACCATCAGCCACGAGCTGATCAAATAAGGGCAATAATTCCATCAGCCAACAGCAAATCCTGTCCTTATTTACACATAACATAAAAGCCCAGCCTAAAATGCAACCTTAAAGACTCCAAGGTGGGCAGAGCTTTGCAGACATAACCCATGGAGAGCAACAGGAGAGGGGGAAGAGCAGAGTTAGACGGGATTTATGGAACAAAGACAACGCTTCCGAGATCGCCTCCGGGGCGGTGTCCAGTCCTTGGCCACGGTCCCGCAGGAATTGCAGGATTGAGCCCCAGCGCCTCGGGACACCTGGGAGCACTCCCACATTTCAGAGGCTTCTACGGAACAGGCAAGAGCCAGAGCCAGGGCTGGGCCACGTGCAGCCACCGCAAATCCCAGCATCCCTCCCTGGGGGACGGAGGATTATCGTCCCTGCCCGTGGAAGAGCTGATCCCAGCCTCCCTGGATGGGATAAATGCGCATTCCAGGACAATGATATCATGCAGGGATTGTCCCATCTCAGGCTCTGCACACAAAGCCCAAGGGATGGACAGGAGTCACTGCCCAGCACCCTCACCAGGGTCACCCCAAAGCTTCCCACCACAAATCCTTCACTGCTCCCTGTGAGGGTGGGGAGGCCCTGGCACAGATTCCCAGAGAAGCCGTGGCTGCCCCTGGATCCCTGGAAGTGTCCCATTCCTGGCGACCTTCTGTGGGGATTGAAGGTTCTTCCAGACCATCCYGGAACCTTCTCCCTGGGGTACTCCGGCCCCTGCCCACGTCACTGGTGTCACCTGACACTCCCGGGCAGAGCCATCCCTGTCCCAAGGGAACTCTCCTGGATGCACTATTCCACGAGCTCCTTGGGGTGTGGGGATTTCACAGAACCAGGGAATGGTTTGGGTTGGAAAGGGCCTTCGAGACCATCCCATCCCAGCCCCTGCCATGGGCAGGGACACCTTCCACTGTCCCAGGGTGCTCCAAGCCCCGGCCAGCCTGGCCTTGGACACTGCCAGGGATCCAGGGGCAGCCACAGCTTCTCTGGACAACCTGTGCCAGGGCCTCCCCACCCTCACAGCCAGGAACTYCTTCCTAATATCCCACCCAAATCTCTCCYTTYCCAGTGGGAAGCCATTCCCTGCGTCCTGTCCCTCCATCCCTTGTCCCATCCCTCTCCAGCTCTCCTGGAGCCCCTTTAGGCTCTGGCAGGGGCTCTGAGCTCTCCCTGGAGCCTTCTCTTCTCCGGGTGAACATTCCCAGCTCTCCCAGAGCCTGGCTCCAGAGGGGCTCCAGCCCTGGGAGCAGCTCCATGGCCTCTYCTGGACTGCAAACGGATCAGATGGAGGGTAAAGGCTGCTCCAGYCTTCCAGGTTTGTGCCCAGCGTCTGAAGCTCAGGGAACAGCTTCTTTCCCCGTCCCTGCTCCCCTGGGAACATCCCACAGCGGATTTCTCCCCGCGTGCACCCGCGGCCCCACACGAGCTCCCTTCCASCACCACGGGCTCCGCAGTAGCTGCAGATATAAAGCTCTGGGAGCTGCAGCTGCGCCAGCAGCGCCGTAAAGACACCCCAACACCACGTGACAGGGGGAATGTCAAAGCCTGCCCTTTACGGGGCCAGCAGCCCCTGAGCCACCCCGAGCGGGCACAGGTGGCCGATAAAAGCCAACCGCAGCAGCCGCGCTCGCAAAAGAGATTTACAAGAGCGAGCAAAGCTCGCGGCCTTTTAACRGCATGTCAGATCCTGGCCCGCCAGAACTAAACCAGATTTTCCCCGCGGCCCGTGCCAAGTGCTTCCAGAGGTTCCGCGTCTGGAGCCGGCCCCGCCGCCACGGAGGGGTTAAACCCGACCCCCGGGGCCGGGGCGGCTCCGAGGCGATGCCACCAGGCCTGCAGGAAAGCAGAGAAGGCTCCTGCCAGCTTTGTTCCCAATAAAAGGTTATTAAAAACAGCCCCAGCCGTCGGTAACGAGAGCAGCCCGAGAAGGAGACGTTTACAAAGCATCTGAACTTGTAAATAAATTGAATTAATACCCAGCAAATTCCTTTGATCCGCGGGACACGAATTCCCTTTCCCTGCAAAGCTGCTCATTAACAGTTSGATGTCCCACGTGTGTCACTCGCCAGCCAGTCCTAAGGAAAATACTTCAAGTCACAAAGAGCATCCCCAGCTTTTCCTCTGCCATTGGACTTCTGGGAAGTTCTCAGGAGAGGCTGATGGGGAACAGGAGCAGGGCACCGAGGGAATTGTTCCCTGTGAGGGTGGGGAGGCCCTGGCACAGGTTGCCCAGAGGAGCTGCGGCTGCCCCTGGATCCCTGGAAGTGTCCAAGGCCAGGCTGGAYRGGGCTTGGAGCMACCTGGGATAGTGGAAGGTGTCCCTGCCCATGGCAGGGGCTGGGATGGGATGGTCTCGAAGGCCCTTTCCAAGCCAAACCATTCCATGATTCCRTGACTCCTCAGAGCTCCATGCAGGGCTCTCAGGACGGTGCTCACACATATTAACATTACACACGCCCCAGTGCCCCAGACACCCAACCCTTCAGACACACATCAAAGGGAACGGCCACCCAGAGCACCTGGAGCACCTGGAGATTGGGATCTGGCCTGGGGATCACGAGGCACTGCGGGGTCAGGGCTCTGCCTGCAGCAACGTGTCCACAGGACCAGCCCCTGACCCAGCCGAGGGGTCACGGGGGACTCTGCAAACCTCAACACGCTCAGCACCAACCCACAGCCCGTCCACAGCATTCCTGTGGCACCCCATGGAATCACAGTGAGCCCGGGATGGGCGGGGAGGAGACACTGCCCGGCCGCAGGACCAGGAGAGCCCTCGTCCCAGCTCATCCCAGTCCAGGCTGGGCCTCAATCCTTAATTATTCTGTGGTTCTTTTCCTTCTCTCTGCTGTGAAATGGAAGGGCAGCGATGAGGACAAAGCAACAAGCAGCTCAGTCCCCAGTGGGTGCACAGAGGGGTGACCTGGCCGCCTTCTCCCTCGGAGCTAGCCACAAAATACCTGGAGAGAAACCGGCCCTGGCTGCCGGGAGAGGAACACGCCCTGGGCTCGGGCAGGTCTGTCCTCCCCAGCCAGAATCAATCAACTGAACCAGGGAGATGGAAAATGCACTCAAGTTCTTCTGCGCTGTCACTCCCCATCACCACTGCCAGCAACTTCTCACCAGCGAAGGGGACAAGGCACAGGTGAATTTTTCAAGTTTTAATGAAATGTGGACAGAAGGGAACAATAGAGGCTGGAAAGAGGCAAAGCAGAAAAAAAGGGGAGAAAAAAGCTAATCTGAGTTATGTTGGAAAGAGGAGGGAAAAGTATGGGAAGACAGGAAGAAATCAGGAGATGTGAACCCTCATGGACAAGGGACAAGGTGGTTCCCACGGGCAGGGAACACCTTCCTCTACCCCAGGGTGCTCCAAGCCCTGTCCAGCCTGGCCTTGGACACTTCCAGGGATCCAGGGGCAGCCACAGCTTCTCTGGACAACCTGTGCCAGGGCCTCCCCACCCTTCCACCCAGGAATTCCTTCCCAGTATCCCATCTAAGATTCCAGTTCCTGGGTCACACCCATGGGTGTTCACAGATCCCAGCTTGGACAACTCCAAGCTCATGCGTAAAAACTGTTCTTCTCCCGAGTTGTTCTTCCTTTACCTAATCCAGGACTTTCCACAGCTTTTTGGTGATGTTCTCCTAAAGGAGAAGGCCACAGTTGCCCAAAGTCACGACAATTGAGACATCCAAAGCTCAGTGCCCAGCAGGACCCCAAGGACAAGGCGCTGGGAATGCTGACAATCCCAGGAAACCCCAAACACTCAGCGTTGCTCTGACTGGAAAGTGTTTCAATCCCTGCCTGGAAACACTGACACCCAGTGCCAAGGGGGAACAGCTTCCCAACAGCTTCAGAACTGCTTTTGGAAGCTAAAAACAGAAAAAAAAAAAAAAAACCCTGGAGCAGAAGATGCTCCAAGAAGGAAAGCTCTGTTTGTTTTCAATGGGCAAACAGAGGAGAAAGCTGGCACGGGGCAGATGGGAATCAGTGGGAAAGCAGCTGGAAATCAAGATTTACCTGCACAGGAAAGCACAACTCCCTTGGCCTCCGGGATTCAGGGAGATGATTTAAGCACCACCATCTCCAGGCACCTCCTTCTCCTCCTTCCTTGCACACAGGAGCAATTTCTGTCCCAAACCTTCGGGCGCTTTGCTGCTCACCTGTATCCCCCATCCCCAGCACCACCCCCACACAACAAACACTCACTTCACTTCACAGCTTTTCCTCCTCCTTTTCCCAGTATCCTGCTTTATTTTTTCCCTATAAATGCCTCTTAAAGTCTCCCAAAATCTGCCTGAGGCACAGGAAGGCTCCCTGCCCTCTGCTCCTGCTGCAGCACAGGGCTGCACTCTTGTAATGCCGGAGAAAACTCCTGCAGCCCAGCAGGATCATGTCCAACAGGCTGCTCCCACCCATCCACATCCTTTTTTGAGTGGCTTTTCTTTCCCTGAGTTTGGAAAGACTTGAGATGCCCAGAGGTACCCAGGACGTGTCTGTAGAGGGTGTTTGGAACAGCAGGAACGGGAACACATCAGGACCCACAATTTCTTCCCARTTCTGCAAAGGAAGTGGTGGAGTCCCCATCCCCGGGGGATTTAAAGCCGTGTGGATGTGGCACTTGGGGACATGGGGCAGTGGTGGCCTTGGCAGCACCGGGGAATGGTTGGACTCCATGATATCACAGAGCTTTTCCTAAACAATTCCATGATCCTAAGGCACAGGTGAGCTTGGTCCAAGTCAACACCCACCACGAAGAAGCACAGATTTTAACTAAAAACTCCATGGGTGGTGCACCAAACCTCATCCCCACCGAAGATCTGGCACCAGCCAGGCTCTGACAGTACCTGCTCCATCGATCCCCTCACTTTTTTCCATCTGCTCCGCGGAAACGCAAAGCTGAAGGACACCACGGCGCAGGGAGGGGGAGGCAGGATGGTTTCCACGTGGGGTCGAAAGTCAAAACCTTCCCACGCAAAGCCCACGCGAGCAGGGAGGCTCAYGCAGGACCCGCAAGCGTTCCAAGGAGGAGGAACATCCCGGCACGGCTTCCCCCTTTCCCAAGCGCCCAGCCCCGCGCCGGAGAGAGCCGTTGCCCGGCCTGCCGCTCGGCAGAGGGAACCGCGGGGGCCCCGCCGATCCCCCCCGAGCCCGGGGCTTCCATGGGGATCGCTCTGGAACGCGCACCGGACCCAAAGCCGCGCCCCCGGGGGGTCCCGCCGGATAACGCGTCCCGGCCCCRCCGGGGCTCCTCCGGCAATTATCCCTCAACTCTGGCTGACCCCCCCCGACCGCCAACGCCCGCGCGCTGCCGAGCGCGGCCAAGGTGCCGGGGTCGGGGCCGCCGGCGAGGCTGCGCGGCCGGGAGCGGGGATGGGGCGTTTATCCCGCTGTCCGCTCACCGGGACGGCTCCCAGGGCGCTCGTCGCACGGCTCAGCGCGGCTGCCAAYGGCGGGGAGAGGGGCCGGGAGAGARAAAAAAAGGGTTAGGSGCGAAAAGGAGCGTCAGCATCCGTCGGGCCCCCCCGGAAGGTGGAGAGGGCCGGGCTTGTTTGCACCTTGTCGGCCGCAGCACCGTTMCAGAGGCAGGAGCTCCTTATCTGGAATCCCAGACCTCACCCACCTCACGGGCTGCTACTGGGAAAGCACTAGGGAAGGATTAGGAAATACAAGGATTGTTGGCACTGATTAGGATTTCCTTAATTAGGACAAGAAGGACGGAGAGGTTTAGGCTCTCCACAGGAGCAGTTTCCAACCAGTTCCTATTGGGGTCAATGCAACCAAACCAAATCCTGCCCTCAAACAGGGATTGCAGGGAGATCCCATTAAAACTGGAGCCTACACATGGACAGCTTGCTCATTGCTCGCTGCCCCCTTCCCACRGTCCTTCCCTACAGATTCCAGCAGCTGATCAGCAAGTCCCTGCTCAGAAGTGGGATCACAAGTCCCAGTGCTGGATGCAGCAGCTGGACTCAAACACCAGCTCTCACCCAGCTTTTCCACTGGGATCACAGAATCGTGGAATGGTTTGGGTTGGAAGGGACTTCAAAGATCATCCCATTCCCACCCCCTGCCATGGGCAGGGACACCTTCCACTATCCCAGGGTGCTCCAAGCCCTGTCCAAACTGGAGAAGCCGTGGCTGCCTCACCCCTGGAAGTGTCCAAGGCCAGGTTGGAAGGYGYCCCTGCCCATGCCAGGGGAACGAAAGGGATGATCTTTAAGGTTTCCTTCCAATCCAAACCATTCCATGATCCCACAAAGCAGAGATGCTGTGCATCTTTAGTTTTCATTCCSTACAGTACAAGGAGACAATTTAACCACTGTTTTCCAGCCTAAAATAAGCCACCAACCACAAAAACAAAGCAATTCCAAGTGACAGTGTCACAATCAGGAATCCCCCTTACTTAAGGTCTCATTTCTTCTCTGGAGTTCTCCCGGATCTGGAATCCAACCTCTGGAGACCAGAGCAGCCACAGGTGACACTTCCACCTTTACCCTTTGAGACAAACACATCCATCCCCAGGATGAAACACCCTCTCAGTTCTACATTTCAGCTTTTCCACTCTTATCCCAGAGAAATTCTGATTTCTCCCAGAAATCAAGCCTTGGAACACTTGAACAGAGCACTTATCAAACTCCCTGATGAACCACGAAGTGACGAAGCCCACTCAAATGGCAGCAGACGGAGACCCCTAACTCAAGCCCAGGGGTGTGTCCCAGCCATCCCTTCCCTGTCCCGCTCCACCAAGAGCCGGGGAAGCGGAACAAAGCCGGGCTGTCCTGGACGAGCTGAAGTTCATTTTTCCCCCGAAATGAAAGCTGTTCTAAATTTGCCATAGATGGGAATTAGAAGAATATGTCGAGAGGCTTAAATGACCTGAGCCTGTCAGCAGAACTTTGGGGTTTTGCAAAAAAAAAAAAAAAAAAAAAAAAAACCTCGGAGGGAAGGGAAGCCTTGGGTTGTGCAGGATTTTGCTCCGTGATTGCTGCAGCACCCGGTTGCAATTTGTCCCAGAGTGTCATGGAAAGGGCAGGCAGCACGGCACCATTCCCTGAAAACTGAACCATTGTACCTCCACTGGAAAAACCCCAGCCCCGAATATTAACCCATTTTCATCTCATTAGCAGCCCCGAGAGTGAATTCCCCCGGGAATCTGAGCCATTCCACCAGCTTGGATCGCTCACAGCCCATCAGCCCCAAAGCTGGGCTGGTGCTACAAAGCTCCCTGGAAATTCCATGAAGTGACATTCCCTAAAGGGCACCCTGCCGCACGAGGTTTCATGTCCATTGTTTGCAGGAAAGATAAAGTTTTGCTCACCTGGATAAAAGGCCAAAATCCGAGCTCGGYGGTCGTTTGGGGTGGGTGTGGCACATGCAAGTCTTGGAGTTTGGGTCCCCAAGTGTGACCTTGGACAGAGCACCAGGACCTTTCCCGCAGCACTTGGCACATCCACAAAGTGTTTGGCCTCTCCAGGTGAAGGTACCTGGAGACTTTTCCATGACTGAGCACCCTGGGATAGTGTGAGGTGTCCCTGCCCTTGGCAGGGGTGGAGTGGGATGGGCTTTAAGGTCCCTTCCAACCCAGACCATTCCATGACTCCATGACTGCGTGACACCAGCAATACCCAAAACCTCCTCAGCTTCTCCTCATCTCCAGAGTCCCAGGGCAGAAGCACTGCCCAGCTGGAGAGCACAGAGAGACCAAACCACTCCATGTGCATTATCCATTATCCATAATCCATTACCAAAACCACCCAAGGAATTTTTAAAAGGAGAAATATGGGAAAAAAACAGTCCATTTAAAAGGTTTATTAGCAGCTACATTACAACAAGCCTGAGACASCCCAATGAAAGCTGAGGAATTTATCATCCTGGGCTGCAGCATCCTGATGGGAGCAATTCCCAGAGATTTTTGAGCCTTATTTCCATCACCTCTCCCAACAGGGCCATGCTGCCCTGTGCTCCTCCACATCCCTTCCTACACGTGATCCACCAATCAGGCACAAAACTGAGTTTATTATGGGGTCTGTCCAAACTGTCCCAGCTCCAGACACGGGAACCCAGTGCTCCYGGCAGAGCCATCCTGGGAGCAACTTCCCAGCCCTAAATGAAAACCAGGAGGAGCAGGAGCAGTAAAAATCCCTGCACTCCAGGCCAAATGAAGGGAGTGTAACAGCCCCTCTTTCCCAGCTAAAATCCCATTAACACAGCAGCCATTCCTGATGGCTCAACAGAAGGAACAGGGAGCGCTCCTGCCTCAGCTTGGCACTTCCCTTTGCCTTACTAATTATTAATTATATCATCCATCACGATGGCTGGGAGATGTTCAGGACCAAGTGGAAGTGTCCAAGGCCAGGCTGGACAAGGCTTGGAGCAACCTGGGATAGTGGAAGTGTCCCTGCTCACAGCAGAGGGTTGGATGCTCTCCAAGGCCCCTTCCAACCCAAACCATTCCATGACTGCAAGATAAAGGAATTATTTCAAACATCTCTGGATTTCAAGACTTCAGAAAGGCCTAAAAGACAACCACGCAAAAAGCTGGGCCAGCACGTGATTGYCCTGTAGTTAAACCCTGGATTTTATGGAGCAGCCATGTCCAGAGAACACGGATACGCTGCTGGGGATCCCACAGGCCCCACGGCTGTTACTCACCCACATGCTGAAATAAAAAGGGCCATGATTTAGCGGTTTCATTTTTGAGGTCATAAAAGGAATTGAGAGGGATACCCATTTATTAATAAAGTTCCTATGGAGTATAAATTTTCAATGCAGACTTAAAGGCACAGAATTCCTCTTAAATAAACAGTGAAACCTTCCCCAGAAAGCCAGGAAACGGGGGAATAAAAAGTTCTTAAATGACAATAAGCACATTTGCACTCCAGTGCTGTGATGTGGGAAGGAGCAGAGGGGAAGCACAAGGAAGTGCAGGGGAACAGAAACCTGCTGAGATCTGCACAAAGCCTCAGCACCTCCCCAGATGTGTCCCGGCCACGCCGGTGGCTCCGGCTGCTTTTCCCATCAAGGGCTGCCCCATCCATCCATCCACCCCGTCCCAGCCYTGTCCGGCTGCCACGGCCCCGCCGCTCCCACGGCGCCGGGAAGCCGAGGGATCACATTTAACCTCAGGCTCCTGGCTTGACATTTCAGGAGCCACTTCAAAAAACGTTCCCAGTTCTCAGAATCATCCGCATCTCCTCCTACTCCTCCTGTTTTCCTTCGTTTCCATCCCATCCCGAGCAGCAGCATCCCAAGGCCGGCGAGACATCCCTGGTGCCGCTTGGGGCTCCCAACTGTGCCAAGCAGGGGGTGGGAGACGGTGACAGACCCCACAAAAAGCCACCTCCTGGCTCCGGGATCTCTCACACCTCATCTCCAGAGCCYGTCGAGCGAAGAAAGCCCAGAGCTCCCAAACTTCAAAGGTCGCACTTGATGATCTTGGAGGCCTTTTCCAGCCGCGCCGGGTCCGTGCCTCAGCGACGGGAGCGGTGGCTCCAGTTCAGCGCGGACACTTCGGGAGGCTTTGGCTCGCAGAGCTTCCAGATTAAACAGCAAGTGGCAAGTGATTAATCCCCTTCCCAGCGAGCTGCTGCTCGACATGCTCCTAGAAAAACAGCCTTTGGGGCCAAGGCTTAATGCAAAAATAGCASGGCCTTCCAGAGCCGGCTGGGATCTCAACCCGGGGCAGAACAAAAAATGCCTTCACCGCTTTTCTCGAGGAGGTTCTCAAAGAGGTGAAACGAAGGATGCTGAGGGAAGCGCCCAGCAGAAYTCCCTCTGTTTATCCATCTCCTCCTGGGCAGGGAGGAAGAGGATGGGTGTGAACWCTTGCAGAGTTCTGGCAATGTTTATACCAAGGCACCTCAGAGCTCTCTCGTCAATGACCAGTGGATATTCAACGTTTCTCCAGTGGGACACACATCCCACTCCACTGGATGGTGTGCGAGCCTCTTCCCAAAATCCTGCAAGCCAAGACCACGGCTGGCCATCTCGCTTCCCATCTCCCCAGCCCCAAGGATGCATTTCCTCTCCTAAGACTTTTAATATCCCGAGCAGACGAGCAGCAGGAGCGAAGATTAGGAAGGTCTCGTTACTAAATTTGACTGGAAAATAAGTTCCTGCTTCCCAAACCTGCCCAGGAGCAGAAAACCCCATCCCATTATCCCCACCCCGCTGTGTAAATCCTCCCTCCATCCCCAGCCACCGGAGTGACCTTTCCAAAGGCTCTCCTGCCTGCCTCCAAGCCCAGAAAATTCCCTTGATTTAATACCCGGCGTTATTTTGACTTTCCGCGCTCGTCAAAGCAAACCCCCGGATCGGGAGACGCCGCTGGAAGCAGCGGGAAGTTCAGCTCCGAGGGTGCCTTTGGAAGTCCCGGGGCAGGATCAAACGCGGCCCCCGCGGAGCAGGCGGATGCAGGGATCTTCCACAGGCTCCGGCCGAGCCCGGGCTTGGCACGGCCACATCCAGCCCACGTGGCAAATCCTACCCAGGGCTCCGTGACCTCCGGAGAGCATGGAATGCTGCCGGAGCAGCGACACCCAGCGCAAGGACGTTCCCTGCCCGGCGCATCCCGGGAAAGGCACCGGGATCCAACTGACTCCGAAACAGGCCTGCGAAGCCAGAACGATTTCCATCTGCACTGCACAGGATTCCACACAGCCCAGAAATGTCAGGGATGAGGATAATTAGGAACACGACCCAAAGTGCATTTTTGGAACATTTTCCCGGGCCAGCAAAAGGCCACCGGGCAGCGTCTGGAGACTGGAAAATGTCCCTGTGTCCCTGGAGTGCTGGGAAGCGCTGGCTCCTGCGGCTCTGGGGGGGAAATGTGGTTGTGTTTAAACTGAAGCCCAGGGAGAGCCAGGATTTCCCAATAACGCTGGAATCACCGTGTGCCACGTCCCACCGATCAGCAGCATTCCCAAGGAACCGCTCCAAGTGCCTCGTGTTCCACAGCTCGGTTACAGCCTCCTCCAAGGGGACAGGTCYGGGGGCGTGGAGCCGGTGCTGGAGCTGGCTCAGGCTCTCAGGGATGTGATCCCTTCCCAGGGGCTGCCCCGGGTGGGAGACGTTCCCACTGCAGGGCACGGAATAGGCCTCTCCTGGAGTTTTGGGATGGGATCAAAGCAGCACTTCCTGGCCAAGGGGTTTGTCCTGTGCCACCTTCGGACACCGAGGGCTCCACTGCCTTCCCCATCCCTCATTCCCTCCTCATCCCTCATTCCCTCCACCTGGATTCTGCCCCCTCCTAACACATCCCTGCACCTCTCAGGTGCTCCTGGGACTCACACCAGCAGCCCCRTGTCCACCCACTGCGCTCCACAGGAATCCCAGACCCTCCAGCTCTCCATCACCTGTGTAATCCCATCGCTCCCATCATCCCTTTGGAGAAATCCCGAAAGAGCTCACCAGGATGGACCCAAAGGAAAGAGGCACAGAGCCAGCACTGCTGGGCAGGACAAGAGCTGCTGTTGCAAAACCCCATCCTGGGATCCAGCCTTGAAACTGCACTTGRAGTGAGCCAAGGAAAAGGCTCCACGTGCCGGAGTTCACCCGGTTTTTTCCATGGATGTTGTGCAGAGAAGCAGGAAAGGCAGCTTGAGCACGRGCCAGGTTTTTTTAAAATGCCATTTTTCATTTAATCAATTTAATTTAGCTCATTTTATTACTGTACCAACGTATTAAAAAGGACTTTAAAATTAAAAAACAAGYGACATGCTCAAGACTCAACACCAACACGGAGCCACTCCCTGTACTCCCAGGAAAGATCCACTTTAAATTCAGTTCCAGTTGGAAGAACAACCAGGAGCACAGAGCAAACCACCCAAGGGAACTTCCGTCCCCAAACCAATTACCATAAATCCAGGGAACTCGGGGTCCGAATTAAATTTAAACCCAGACATACCTAAAATATTGCAGGACACAGCTGGGTGCTCCGAGCCCCAGCCTGGCTCCGGAGCCATCCAGCACTTCCAGGGAATGCCTATTAGCAGCTGTCAGCTCCAGGCCAACTAACTGGGGAAAGAACAAATAAATCTCTCCCTGCCCTGCTCATCCACAGGATTTTTCTCCGCAAGTCCAGCTGCATTTTGATCCTGCACGGCTGGAAATTTCTAGAGCGGGGAAAAGCGATYGGACAGCGGCAGCTCCATGGATCCGTGGGTTATTCTGGAAACTTTGTCCAAGCTTTTTGCAGGCACAAGAGGCCATGTGAAGCACTTGGAGGAGGCACTTGGGATGGTACTTGAGTCYGTGAGAGGCTCTCAGGGAGCTCTGACCTGCAGGGACGGTGCRGGAGGCAAGGGAAGGCATCCAAGGCCAGATCTGAATCCCTGATTCCACAGAYAGTTTGTCTTTCCATGGAGCTGCTGTCAATCCATGCTCTGAAGGGCCTCATCCTCTCCAGCTGATGGTCAGCACTGCCTTCCCACCAAAATCCGRGCAGCATCTCAGTGTTCCCATCACTGTGCAATGTTTGGCCTCATTTTTTGTTCCCAGAGAAGCTGTGGCTTTCCCTGGATCCCTGGGAGTGTCCAAGGCCAGGTTGGACAGGGCTTGGAGCAATCTGGGACAGTGGAAGGTGTCCCTACCCATGGCAGGGGTGGGACTGGATCTTTAAGGTCCTTTACAACCCAATCCATTCCATGATTTTTAAGTGCTCATATCCATGTACATCTCCAGGTTGGTATTTGCTGCCAAGGAGGGAAAAGGAACTGACACCAACCTCCCCTGGCACCGCTCAGGGGGGACACAAACCCCAGCAGCTGCTGGCAGGGAGATGAAACATCACCCTGAAACYCTTCAACATCACTGCTGAAATCCCACCTGTCCCAACTCCTGCTGGATCAACCTGTCCCAGCTCAGATCCTATCAAAGACCAGCTCTGACACTGCATCTCAGCGATGCCAATAGAGCAAACTCCTGCTTCCCCCCCCTCCTCTGGAAAGGCCACGCTGAATATTCCGCCTGTTCCAACCACTTGATCCATTAATGGCTTTTGGATGGGTTATTTTTGGCCCCTGGCTCGGCAGCAGCACCATCCCAAGTGACCTCCTCCACATGGCCGGCGCATTCCAGACACGGAGTGAGATAATAAAGGCCCGGCCCGGATATCAGCACGTGTTAATGGGATGTAATTCAGGCCTGGCAAGCCCAGAACTCAGATCCTCAGGAAAAAAAAACCCCACCGAAACCAAAACACACACGCAGGTTCACAGGGCCAAAGTCCAAGTGGAGTTCAAGTGTGTGCAGCTCCTTTCATCCGCTCCAGCCGGGTAATTAGGAACAAGATCTGGAACGCGGCGAATTCCCYCGGAATTTAGGTAATAAAACTCAGATTGGGAAAAAACCCAGGAGGGAAGGAGCCGCTGCGAGCTCATCCCTGGGACGGGGAGCTCTAAGGTTTCCCCGAGTGCTGCGAGACCCCGGGAATGCCTCTCCCGGGTCCCTCTCCAGGAGGGGCTGGAAGCTGCCCCGTCCCCGAGCGCCGGCCGGGAGCGCGGCCACGGCTCCGAGCGCTCCCGGCCAGATCCTTCTGATTATCACAAAATGAAATGTTCGCCTCTTGTCAGCATCAGCCTCAGATTTGTAACCTTACAAAAACACCATTTCCTCTCCCCGTCGCAGCGAGGCCTCCTCCGTTCCCGCTGGTGAAATCAAACAATTTTCCAGGAATTTATATGATGCTAATTTAAACCGAATGGATGGAGCTGCCAATCGCTGCTCYCTGACTCTCCAGGCCTCCTGCCAGCTCCGCTCCTTTCCAGAGCGCTCATCCATAGCCCGGCCGGCACATCCAGGGAAAGGAGGCGGCAGTGCAAGAAGTGATACTGGTGATACTGGGAGGGGAATCCCTGCCCGAGCTTTCAGCACCGGGACGTGAAGTGACCCCAACTCAATGGGAGGTTCCCAAAGCTCCTCCTCACTTCCCATCCCTGGAGCAGCTCGTGGCACTTTCTGCAGGAATGAACAGAGCACGCTGCTCCGGTTCCAGGATCGCTTCCAATCGGCTTGTGCACGTGCAAGTGGCACACTGAGCCTGCTCCCCAGTCCAGCCACTGAGCCCTACTGGGAGATAACTCTGCTCCCACAAAGGGCGAAGGAAAATCCTTCCAAGCCTGCAGAGCACTCCCATGAAACAGCTGAAAATTGGGATTTGGAGAAGCCAGAAGATGTAAAATTCCCTGTATCATCCATAAGCAAATTAAAGACAAGGGGCTCCAAAAGAGCTGGAGAGGGACTTGGGACAAGGCATGGAGGGACAGGACACAGGGAATGGCTTCCCACTGCAAGAGGGCAGGGTTAGATGGGATACTGGGAAGGAATTGTTCCCTGTGAGGGTGGGGAGGCCCTGGCACAGGTTGCCCAGAGAAGCTGTGGCTGCCCCTGGATCCCTGGAAGTGTCCAAGGCCAGGCTAGATGGGGCTTGGAGCAGCCTGGGATAGTGGAAGGTGTCCCTGCCCATGGCAGGGGTGGGACTGGATGGGCTTTAAGGTCCCTTCCTGACCCAAACCATTCCATGATTCCATGAAAATCATGCACAAGCGGCTCCACAGCTCTGTCACCCCCAGGATGCAGAACCCACTCTCCCCCCCTCATTCCAAGCTGGTTCCACTCGCTGTTCCCTGTTCCTGTATTTGGGCAGGGTAGGAGCAGCCAATTCCCACCACCCCCCAGTGCCTCTCCTGGCTCTGCAGGTGGGAATATTGTGAGGAGGAGGAGGAAGGGCTGGAATTGGTGAGGAAACACCAGCAGATCCCACAAGATTCCCTTAGAGCAAGAGGTGAAGAAGGAACGGAGCCCCAGGCACRGTGTGAGCTCTGCCCAGGAGCAGGAGGGATGGGAAGAACGGGAAGAGCAGCACTGTGGATTGGGAAGGGATAGGAACACAAAGCTACAGAAGGACCTTGAGGCAGAAGAGCAAAATAATTATTTGAAATCATGGAATTTCTCCAAAGTGGTCACCTAAAAGCCCACAGAAACGCGGCTGGATGTGCACATCCCTCCTCATCCATCAGCACGGAGCCAGGAGGTGGAAATTCCCCTCCCAGCATCCCAAGCATGGAACTGGAAAGCACCAGACAACACCTGCACCCTCTCGTGTCTCTGTAACTGATAAATATCCTTCGGAGCACAAAAACATTACTTAATTGAAGCATTCACTGCATTCATTGGGCACCAGAAAGAAATTAARTTCCTGTTCCTTCCCTGCCACAGGAACTAAGGAAGAATCTTCCAAAAGCTCTGCCTGCCACGAGGAACAAAARCAGAGTATTTTTATACACAATTCCTGCTCTAGAAATTGCTGCCTCAGGTAAATCCAACACCTGTCACCCTCCCAGCCACCAGCACCGCGCACATCTGGCTCCACAGCTGCCTGGGGAGGGCTTTCTGCACCTTCAGAAAGTTTGATCTGAATAATAAAAGTTTGCTGAGCTCTCAGGGGCCAACTGGCCTCTCCCCACAGCTCCATTCCACACGGTAAGGTTTGCTTTCCCAAAGTACCAGAAAGGAGCTGGGAAGGTAAAAAGGCGGCGGAAATACAGGGAATTAAATTAATTAATAAAATCCTCCGGTTAGATCATGTCGCAGAAAGGATGTAAGATAGAAAATTGAACCTGCCTGCACCTCTGACCATAAACACAACAGCACAATCTCATCATCTCCTGCAAAATTACAGCCAAGTCCTCCCATAAATCAGCACTTCCAAGCCATCCATCACTTCCACGGGAAGTGTTTTACTGCTCGTGGGGGGTAACACTTCACTGCCACTGCCTCTGAATTTCATCAAAGGAGCAAAGCCCTTTCTAGGAGCAATTTAAGAGCCTCTGGGAGCTCTGCTCCCCATGATAAACTGTGCTGAAATGCAGATATTAAACAGGAGTGGGAAGAGGCAATCCTGATTTAATGCACACGCAGGGATGTTCAATTCATCAGCTCATCTTTTACAGACATCCACCGCCGGGCAGAGGCAGGGGAGACACAGCCCAAGATCAGCCAGGCTTTAAAATCAGTTTAAGATGCAGAATTAATTAAATTGCAGCGCACAAACTCCTACTTTTTTATCCCAAAACTGGGAAACCAACACCGGTGTCTCCAGGTCTTCCAGTTCACACCAGGCACAGCTGGGAAGTGGAAAATATGAGCTACACACCTCCCAGGCTGCCAAGAAACCAAGGAAAAATCCAGGCGGGAGAAGCCAACGACAGAATGGATCACCGCTTTTCACTGGTCTAGAATTCAGGATAAAAACTCCGGGAACAACCGCGGAAGGAACAACCGCYGGCTCACCCGGTAACGGAATTACCGCCAAACTCCATTTACGGCCTCGGGACCGGGAAAGCAGAGCTTCCGCACGGCCGAGCCTCCACCCTCTTCCCAAAAATCAGGATGTGCCCGCGGGAAGCCTACCTGCTTCATGGCCGTCTCTCCGATCTTGTCCGAGTGCTTGCGGATGCTCTCCAGGAAGTCCTTGAGGTCGGACATGGACACGTCGCGGATCTCGGCGCGCAGCCGCGGGATGTTGTCCACCATGGCCTTGCAGAAGCGGTAGTGGCTCACCTGGGGCAGGTACGTGTGCTCCAGGTGCTCCAGGGTCTTCAGGGCAGGGTAGTGCCTGCGGGAGCGAGGGAAGGGTGAGGAGGGGCTGCCGCCGTCCCGCTGCTCCCGCAGAACCCGGACGGACCGGGAATCGCCCGGCGCGACCCCCGGCTCGAAGGAACACGGAGCTCGGCGTCCGGGTAACCACGGAATCGTGGAATGCTTGTCCCGTCTCATTCCATGGGACATCTCCGCTAGCCCTGACAGCGGGACTAACTCATGGAGTTGGGAATAGCCCGTAAAACCCGACACACTGGTGAACCAGTGCCTGACTCACTAATTTATACCCAACAGAGCTCAGCTCTCCTTCCCTGGGAATAYCAGGATCTGATCCCACCTTCCTCCTCCCAAACATCATCAAAAACACTTCCTACCCAAAGTATTTTTTTATTTAGATTGAGGGGAAAAAACAAYCTGGATCCAATCCCTGGATTAGGTGTCCAACAGATCCATTCTCTACCATGCCCTGCCTCTCCAGCAACTCCTCTTGTACCACCGGTCCATGACCTTCTCCATGTCGGAATAACTCATTTCTCCATCCTCAAATGAATATTTTTATACATTTAAAAATGCCAGGAACCCCACGGATAACGAATTCCTTTCTATTTTGGTCGTGCCCAATTAAATTTTATCCTCCCTTTCYGCATAAAAGCAAATTTCACAGCCTGACACACGATGCCAAATGGGAAATTCAGCCACGAAATTCATTCTTCTCAAATGCCCTCCCACCTTTTCCCTTTGGAAAGGGGGAATGCACAGGATTTGCCTATTTACCGGAATATGGAACCACCCTGAATGGTGATAGAAGATTCGAGACCATCCTCCTGTCGTGACCACAAACGTGGTCACAGGTAAAAAATAATTAAGAGGGAAGCGTTAATAGGGTCTATAAAAACATATTTATGATCAATCCCAGACCAGCCACTTTGGGGGTGAATTAAGGCAATTTTAGCTGACACACTCATGGATAACCCTGGGCACAAGCACCTGACACTKGGGATTTTGGGGGAGAAACAGTGTTTAGCCCTAAGAAGCACATAAACATCACTGAAATAGCATATTCCCATTCACAATAATTCCTGCCTGAACTCCAGGTAGCTCCACAGGGGAATTATTTCCTGGGGAACCAGGAGTCAAAAGGATCCATCCCAAACCTGTGCTGTTTACACAGGGCAAGATATGAACAACAATTTGTATYAAAATCAAACCCTCTGGAGAGAAACCTGGGAGTGCACAGAGAGCCAGGGATTAATCCAAGGAATAAACACACACTGAGGGGGGTTTATATCTCAGGGAATTGTTTAGGTCCCATTCCTTACACAAACCCCTCCGAGCAGCTCCCAGGGGGGCCCCCTGTCCCAGCTCCGTGTCCCCAGCAGCTGAGGGGAAAAGCAGGATTTTGATAAAGCAGGGTCAGAGGGGAATTTTGGGGGTTATTTTCCTGTAAACACCCAGCTCCTGCTGGGGAATGGCTCTGCAGGGGCTTCCCTGCTCCAAGCAGCATGAACATTTCCTCTGAGTTCATGAGCATTCTCATGGAGCATCCAGGCCTGCAAGGAAGCTGGAGAGGGAATTTTCATTKGGAACTGTAATGCCAGGACAAGGCGGAATGGCTTCCCACTGCYAGAGGGCAGGGATGGATGGGATATTGGGAAGGAATTGTTCCCTGGGAGGGTGRGGAAGCCCTGGCACAGGATGCCCARAGAAGCTGTGGCTGCTCCTGGATCCCTGGAARTGTCCAAGGCCAGGCTGTATGGGGCTTGGAGCATCCTGGGATAGTGGAAGGTGACCCTGCCATGGCAGGAGGTTGGAATTTGATGAGCTCTGGGGTCTCTTCCAACCCAACTCATTCCATGATTTTATGATTCCATTTCTCACTCCTTGGAGACCATATGGGAATGACAAGTGAGCCAGGAGTRAATAACAAGGACTGATCCCCCCAAAGCCCTGCAGAACCACAAGGGATCCCTGGAAACAGAAATGTGGGGTTTTCTCATCATTTTCCACACATCTCAGCCAGGGGAGAAAAGCTCTCTCTGTCTCTGCCTTAAATGCAGGCCAACRGCAGGGAAATCCTCTCTCTCCATCCTGGTCACTCCTCTGGGATCAGACCACACTTCCAGCTCACGGCCATGGATCCTGCATTTGGCAAATGCCTGGGTTTGGTTATAAACATCACCCAACTCCTTCTGCCTGCCTTGGGAGGGGGGAGTTTATCCACCCCAAACACAAACCCTACAATCCAACCCCCACCCCTGATGGCAGCAACCACCCCCTGGCTGCCCATCCTGAAATGRTCTAAGGGAGATCACGATAAAGAATATTCCCTGTATTTGCTGTGTTTGGTGAACGGAGCCATCAAATCCAGACAAAGAAAACAGGGACAAAAACCAGCCAAGGGCTCCAATATTCCTTAAATGTGGCTTTCAGCTTAGACTTGTTTCTAAATGAACCAATCCAAAGAAGGAGGGGGGGGAAAAAGATGCAATTCTTAGCAGCAGACCCTGGAAACATTATCCAGAGGGAGGGAATGGAGCAGCATGTGGATTCCCTTCAGAAGTTCCCAGGCTGCGCTCAGCTCCAGCTCCCATCCCACATCTGTCAGCGGATCAGCCCCTCGCTGCTCCCACAGACAGCCCAGACACACTTGGAGAAGCCAGGCCCTGCCCTGGGGTGCTCTGAGCCGTCCCGGGGGACAGGCAGGAGCTCTGGGAATGGCTCAAGGAGCTCCCTCAAACTGCTCCAAGGCAACTTCAGGAGCCACATTTCTCTGCTTATCCCAGGACCCCAGAGATGAGCAGAGGCAGGAGGGGAAGGGAGCAAATCCTCCATCCCATCAGTTACCCCCTTCTTCCCAACATCTGGCTCCTCCTGTGCTGTTCCCACGGATGGCAGGCATGGAGCAGGGATGGGACTGCTTTTCCTGCCTGGCATCCAGCTGGATTCCACGTTTCCCTCCCTCCAGYAGCTGCTCCTTGCCCAGTTTGCCAGCCCCAGGGCTCCCCAGTTGCCGCTTAAACAAACCATCCCCCAGGATTCCTGCGAATATCCCACATTYCCATCCTTCAGCATCACAGCAGATGCAGGGTGGGGAAACTCCYGGATTTACAGCCCAGCATTTCTGATGTGTTTGGAGCTCGGCTCCCTCTTTCCAAGAATTATTTCTCCACAAAAAAAAAAACTGTTTGAAGATTTCTCCCCCAAATTCCACCATCCTGATGYTCCCAGCTGCTTGGCTTCCACCCACATCCATGGGAATCTCTCAGATTATATTCAGATTTGCATTATGGTGTTCACAGAATAAAATTCAGTTCAGAACATGCATTGATTGCGTGCACAGAGCAATACTGAGCTTCCATGAAAAACAARGAACATCCACCCTACTTCCCAAACCTAACACAAAACAAAATCCGAGCCCGCTGCCATCCCAGTTCTCGGCTGTACCACATGAGGCTGAGCAGGACTGTGAGGAAAACCAGCCAAAAATCAGGAAAATTAGCCTGGAAAAGCTGATTTGGAACTGCTGAGAATCTCCTTAAATTATCCAGCACCAAACGATTCTTCCGACTCTTCCCACAAAACACCGATTTAGACCAAATTTACCTCTTGGATTTCATCTGCTCCCGCAGCTTGCTGTACATCTCCAGCACTGGAAAAAGAAGGAAAACACGGAAGCTTTGAGACGGGAGCACAAAAGCTGGGAATTCCAGCAGAGGAGGAGCAGGGGCAGATCCCTCACCGGGCAGGCACAGCGTGAGCTTATCCACCGTGGCCGAGATGTTCCTCTGCTGCAGCCGGCACTGCTTCAGCTCCTCCATGGCAACCATCAGCTGGGAACAGGGAAAAACGCTCCATGAGGAACGGCAAACGCCCCTGGCTGCCCATCCAAAGGGAGGGATGAGCCCAAAGCCTGCTCTGATAAGCAGGGAGCCCAGGGAAGCGCGGCTGGAACTGGGCAGCTCCGGGGCCTTTCGGCGAGAGGCACAAACTTCCCTTCATTCCCTGAATTTCAACCAAGGGAGAGGCAAAACCAAAGCCAGCAACACACCAGCCTTGGAGCACGTCCCGTGGATTCCAAAAAATTATTTCCCCTTCCCATTTTAGACAGCTCTTCCAAGCTTTCTGGTTCTCAAAGGCAGGATGTGGCCGCTCGCTCCCGGGGGAATTCTCACCATCCCGAGCTAACGGGGATTTTTCAGTGCTCAGACTCCACCCGAAAAACCTGGGGATGGGGACACGGCAAAACAAGGATACAAGGCCAGGCTGGACGGGGAATTCTCACCATCCCAAGCTAACAGGGATTTTTCAGTGCTCAGACTCCACCAGAAAAACCTGGGGATGGGGACAAGGCAAAACAAGGATAACAAGGCCAGGCTGGACGGGGCTTGGAGCTACCTGGGATAGTGGAAGGTGTCCCTGTCCATGGCAAGGGTGAAATAAATGGTCTTTATGTCCCTTCCATCCCAATCCAGGCTGTAATTCCAGACCGGGTGCATCACTTACCTCTTTCCCCTCGTTCTGCAGCTTCCGGTTGGTGTCCGTCACTTGATTCTGCAGGAATATCGGGAAAAAGCACAAAGCACACCCCATCAATCAGGACAGTGTTGTTCCATCAAAACAAGCTGTCCATAAACACCGTCCCTCCCCACAGCATCCCCCATTCCATGGAAAAGCTGTTTATTGCTGATTTAACAGCCACTGCCACTGGGGGACAAATCCAGGGATTTTCCTCCTTGCCACCGGAGCAAAGGGAAAGGCAACAGGAGTTCAGAGGCATGGAAGCCTCAAAATCCTGCAGTTCTCCTGGATCCAATTTGGATTCTCATCCAAAAGCTCTTTTACCTCAGTGAGGGAGGAATTCAGTTCCCTTCTCCATCACCAAATAAATTCCTTTTAGGTTTTAACCCCTTCATATCCCAGCAAGAAAAGATTCTTTAACATAGGCTTGACTTATAAATAATTATTTATATTTATAGAAAAACCTATAAAACTTCCTTTTGGATCTTCATCTCCCACCGGATCCCTTCTCCTGGCTAGTACAGGAAGGAATTTTGATATACCTGGTACAAAAAGTGCCATATTTTTCCCTGTATTATCCTGTCAAGCTGAGGCTCACAGTTGAAAAATTTCCCACTTGGCAAACCTGAAGATTCCTTGGAGTGGGAAGAGCCCAGCCCTTCCCAGCCCCGGGGTGACTCAGTGAGGACCCACAGGAGAACAAAGCTGATTTTTAGGCTCATCAGGATGGAAAATGAGGAGTTCATCCATTATCCATTATTACTCCTTACAACAAGTGGGAAGATGATTTGGGAATTCTCAGTCAAGCCCAGGCAGGGAAGGTTTTAAACAAGAGAKTTCATCTTCTCCAGCTGGGACAGCTGGAAAAACCAACCCAAACTTCCAGGCCAACRTGCCCAGCTCCAGAGCTCCAGCACAGCAGCCAATTCCCAAGGGAATTCCAGCAGGACTGCTCAGGGTTCAGGTGCCTCACATCACTCCGGGATTTCCAYGCCATAAAACCACTTTTTTTCCCCTGGAATACTCCTTCTGCAGCTCCTAAAGCTGGAAATATTCATTTCCAGGCTCATCCCTGGAAAAGGTTTCCAGTCTGACCCAGGTTCTSCCTACAGTGGGAGCTGCTGCTGGATTTCTGTCCCAGTTTGGGAACTAATTCCTGCCTGTTTTCAGGAGTTCTGCTCATTCTGGAAGCAGAACAAGCAAAACCTTTCCCAGAGCTTGGAAAACAGCACGAGCTGGGACACAGAGCCCTCAAAGTCMTTCCAGGAGCATAAGATCCCACAAACCAACCTGAGATCTTTGTTTCCTTCTCAATAATTATGGAAAAAAGAGGAATTTTTGATGAAATTAACCCTAGGAAAGGAATGTCACGTGGTGCTCTCCAATTATCCATCAGGACATGGATGGGGCACAAGGAAGCAGCAAAGCAGGATGAGCTCCATGGGGGACTGGGAAGGAAAAAATCGTCTTGGAGAATGAGTCCAGTGGGGAGCAGCTGAGGGAGCTGGGAAGGGGCTGGAGCCCCAGGAGCGGCTGAGGGAGCTGGGAAAGGGGCTCAGCCTGGAGAAAAGGAGGCTCAGGGGGGACCTTCTGGCTCTGCACAACTCCTGACAGGAGGGGACAGCCAGGGGGGGTCGGGCTCTGCTCCCAGGAACAGGGACAGGAGGAGAGGGAACGGCCTCGAGCTGTGCCAGGGGAGGCTCAGGGTGGATATTGGGAACAATTCCTTCCTGGAAAGGGCTGCCCAGCCCTGGCACAGCTGCCCAGGGCAGGGGTGGAGTCCCCATCCCTGGAGTGTTCAGAAACACCGGGATGTGGCACCTGGGGATGGGGTTTAGTAGTGCTGTTGGTTGATGGTTGGATTTGATGATCTCGAGGATCTCTTCCAACCTTAACAATTCCATGATCCCACAATCTCCCTCCTTTCTGAGCTCACCACAAGGCAACCAGCTCAGACAGGAGTGGAACTTCGGATTCATCCCTATAAAATCGATACAGGATCCATTTTTTTTCCCAATTGAAAAAGATCCTGGCCAACCACAACTTCCCACCCCGGTCCCACTTCCACAGGGGATCTCCCACTGAAGGGTTTGGGATGCTCCAAGGGGCAGAACCATCCAACCTCACCAGTTCCCTTTCATTCCARGCCCAGCCATGCCGCTTTTTAAGCTTCCCAGGATGCAAGGAGAGGACTCATCCCACGATCTCCCCACACAGCACTTCCCTCCAGCATCTGCATCCCATCTCTCCCCCTCCTGCAGTAGCTCCAGCTCTCCTGGCTCCCTGCCCTCTCCAAAAACTGCTCATTTCCTTTATGATGTATTGAGCTTTTACGAGCAGGAGCCCAGCATCTCTTCCAAAGATTATTTGATTTGCTTAGATCCTGAAAATCCCACCAGGAAAAAGGAATCCGTGTCGGGTAATTTAAAACTGCTCCTAAAATAATGCCAAGGCTGTAGTAGGTTTCTATTAAAATTACACATCAATCCCAACTCCAGGAAAAAAGGCAGGAGGGAGCATTTCCTCGCACGCTCCGCGTTTTCAGGGGGCAGGGAGTCGTGTTTGGGTTTGTTCTTAGAGTCTCCATCCCTGGATGAGAAAGGAGGGATGATTGTTTACACAGACTCCGAGCAGCCGGGCTGGGCTCTGCAGAGCAGGCAGTGGATAATCCAGGGCAGGCTCCAGGGAGGGCACACACAGGTGCCACGGGAGGGGTGAGATGCCGGGAGCACTCCGGGGATTTACGGGATGTCCCCCTTGGTCCTTCGTCCATGCACACTCGGAGCACGGGGCACGGAGCAGGGCACTGCTGGGGGCTCAGCCAGAACTCTGGGATCATTCCCAGAGAGGCAAAATGCTGAGAGAGAAGGGTAAAGGGTGCTGGAGAGGAATCCTGGGAACGGACCCTGCTCTGGATCCATCCCTGTCCAACACCCTCCTCCCAAGGGAGGGAGAGGGACTGGAGCGACCCTTCAGGTGGGAAACTCAGGAATTTCCCTCTCTGGAGGGTGCACCCAACCTGGATTCCTTATCCACCACTGCAGTCCCACCCCAGTAACCCAAGCCCTACAGAATCCACTGTTGTGCTCCGAGGTCATCCCCACATCCTGGGGCAGTGACATTCCCAACGGCAGGAGAAGGTGACATTCCCTCGGCTCCAAGCCAGCTGCCTCGGGCTAATTCAATCTGTCTTAATCTGAATGCACCAAGCAATACAAACTGTCCCTTGCTCACCCAGAGCACTGAAGGCATATAGTTTAAAAAAAACAATAAGAAAACACAAAAAATACCCCAAAAAAAAAGTTTGGTCTAAAAGCATTTATGGTTTAAATATTATCTAAATTAAGGTGATGCCTTATTAAAAATACATCCCTGTATTTTCAATTAACTCATTTTTCAGCCATGATCAAGCAGTGACCCAGCACCTCCCAAAAACAACTCAAGGTTGCTCAGTGCAGGAATCCACGGCAGGGCAGCTCCTGTGCTGCTCACAGAATCCCAAAACCATTATGGCTGGAAAAGGTCGTGGAGTCCAACCACCCCCCAGCACTGCCMAGGCCACCACTGCCCCATGGGCCCAAGTGCCACATCCACAGGGATTTTAAATCCCTCCAGGGATGGGAACTCCACTGCCCTGGGTAATCTGTTCCAGGAAGGAATTTTCCCAATCTCCAGCCTGAGCCTCCCCTGGCACAGCTCGAGGCCGTTCCCTCTCCTCCTGTCCCTGTTCCTGGGAGCAGAGCCCGACCCCCCCTGGCTGTCCCCTCCTGTCAGGAGTTGTGCAGAGCCAGAAGGTCCCCCTTGAGCCTCCTTTTCTCCAGGCTGAGCCCCTTTCCCAGCTCCCTCAGCCGCTCCTGGGGCTCCAGCCCCTTCCCCAGTTCTGTTCCCCGCCCTGGACTCGCTCCAGCCCCTCCAGGTCTCTCTCTCAGGAGGGTCCCAGGGCTGTCCCCAGCGCTGGARGTGCCCCAGCAGTGCCAGCACAGGGACAGGCACTGCCCTGGCCCTGCTGCCCCCCCAGAGCTGGCACAGCCCAGGGGCCMTTGGCCATTGCCCCCCTGGGCACACCTGGGCTCGTGTCCAACCAGCTCATGTCCAAGCAGATAAAATTCCCAATCCAGTGTCAGGTCTCCTCAGGGAAGAAACCAGGACAGCAAACTCAGTGACGAGGTTCTGATGAGGTCTGAGTTCACTTGGGGCCACCCAAACACCCCCCGAGAGCCCCGAGGGCTGTGCGACACACGAGGGACAGGAGGTGGCACATCCAGCCCACGCTGAGCCCCGGCGCTCCCGAAACAACAACGGGGATGTTTCTGCAAACGCAAAATCCCACAAAACACCCTGGAGCCAAAGGCACACGAGAGCAGGCGCTGCGGGACGAGCGGGGAGGGCCCCGGGTTCAAAGCCCCGCGCTGCCGAGAAACAGCCGAGATCAAATGCGGGATGAAGGGCTGGAGCCAAAGGCACTCTCACCACTCGATCCACGCTCGATTCCCGCGGGAAAGCCTCACAAAGAGGGCTCGGCCTTTCCGCAAGGGCTTTCTGGGGATGTTTACGCCATGTGCTGTTTTTATGGATCGCATAGGCACGGAAATCAAGAGAGATCCTGAGGGGACAGGGATGGACTTCACAGCGAGCCACCAACAAAGGGGCTGGTGGCAGAATGGGAACCAGCAACAAGCAAACAAACAATGTGGAATTCTTGGCTGGAAACAATGGCTGAAAAAAAAAAAAAAAGGAGAAAAAAAAAAAAAATACTTATTTCATGGTATTTCTAATGGCCTCGTCCTGCAGCCAATTGCTGGATGAATCTTCCTCAGGACATCCCCCAGGAAGGTGTTCCTGGGAGCAAACCTGGAGACTTGGATGTGTAGGGTTAGAATCCTTTTAGGAAACACCACAGGTAGCTTTAGATTAATAAATAAATGTGTGAAAAGCAGCGGTCAGCACACTGAATCAGACTTCTTCCCTGTTTTCCAGAAAATTTGCTTTTTCTCAGAGATTTTTGCCTCATTATTTAGAACTTCAGCTTTTCTAATTCCCATTGAACAGTCTCCCACACTCCTGGAACACCAGGAAGGTCCTTCCCAATGGCCAGGAAGGTCCTTCCCAACTGGAGAGGCTGAACTCAGCCAGAGAACCTCACTGTGCTGCTCCCTGGAGAMAACCCACGACCTTTTGGGAGCCACACGACCCAGCCCCAGTCACTGAGTGACTCTCCTGGGAAGTTTCTTGGTTTTCCAACCCAGATCCCACCTCGTTCCTGCAGGAAGGGACGGCACAGTCGCCTCTCCCTGCCCTGTTCTTTCTCRGGGAGGAAAACCAGGAAGGTTTTGTGCCCTGTGACCAATGGAATCACTGCTGTGCTGGTTTATACTCCTCAAATCATAGAATATTTGTATTTTCAGGCACAGGAATGGAGCTTAAACTTCAAGCCCACCTGACCCTGAACACCTCCAACCTTCCAGTCCTTTTTCTCCCTAAAAGCCTCTCCCAGTTTCCTTCCCACACTTTATCCACCTTCTGATCCTACAAATGGCATTTTCCACGTATTCCTAAACACACTTTTCCAAGAACTGGGTCAATCCACCTTTTGTTCATCTTCCTGCACCGTTTTAAAGGCCACAAAACTTCTTTCAGCTCAAGAAACTGGGATGAGATCCATGAGGAAAAGCGCTTCTCCTAATGAAAACAGGCTTAGCTTTCAGCCTTCTGGTGCTTTTAACGCACCACACCGGTCCGGTTTGGCCAAAGAATTGCCAATTTCTGACTGATCACCCATTGCTACAGGAAGAATTCAGACAGGTATTTAATTTTTTTAAATAAAGATGCTCCAGACACGAGGAGAAAAGATTCAGGTGATTCCACAGAATCCCAGAGCGGGCGAGGCGGGGCCACCTCGTCCCAGCCCCGGGACCAAGCGGGGCCACCTCAGGAGTCAAGAGCGGGACTTTGTCTCACCTTCAGCTTCTGGGCCTCTCCGCGGACCTTGAGCAGCTCCGTGATGGAATCCACGAAGCCCTGGTAGTGGAAGTTGCACATCTTCTCGATCTCCCGGTCGTGGTTCCGGATCCGCGCCTCCAGCTTCTCCATGAAGCGCCCGTGCTCCTCGCCGTCGTACACGGACCTGGGGGGACAGCAGCACTGCTCAGGCTCCCACGGCCTTACAGCACGCACAGGGAATATCCAAACCCTCAGCTCTAGAAACACCTGCTGGGATAAAGGCACAGCTCGTAAACCAGGCACCCARCTCAGGCTGGAAAACGGTTCTATTCCGTTTATCCTTTTCCATCAGTGCTCCCTGAGAGACCAGAACAAGCCAAGCCAGGGCTGAGACATTTCCATCCCAACCCTTCTTTTCCTTTTCCCATCAGTTTGGTGCTCCCTGAGGGATCAGGACAAGCCAAGCCATGGCTGAAACGTTTCTATCCCAATCCTTCTTTATCCTTTTTCCACCAGTTTGGTGCTCTCTGAGGGATCAGGACAAGCCAAGCCATGGCTGAAATGTTTCTATCCCAATCCTTCTTTATCCTTTTCCACCAGTTTGGTGCTCCCTGAGGGATCAGGACAAGCCAAGCCATGGCTGAAAAGTTTCCATCCCAACCCTTCTTTATCCTTTTTCCACCAGTTTGGTGCTCCCTGAGGGATCAGGAGAGGCCAAGCCAGGGCTGAAATGTTTCTGTTCCAATCCTTCTTTATCCTTTCCACCAATTTGGTGCTCCCTGAGAGACCAGAACAAGCCAAGCCATGGCTGAAATGTTTCCATCCCAACCCTTCTTTATCCTTTTCCACCGGTTTGGTGCTCCCTGAGAGATCAGGACAGGCCAAGCCAGGGCTGAGATGTTTCTATCCCAACCCTTCTTTATCCTTTTCCACCAGTTTGGTGCTCCCTGAGGGATCAGAACAGGCTGAAATGTTTCTTCCCAGTATCCCATCTAAATGCACCCTCCTTCAGCTTAAACCCAAATATAAGGACAGAAGTTAAAAACAAATTTCTATCCCTCAAAGCCAATGTTTCCCTAGAAAGCAGAGGGACTAGGGCACACTCTGGGATTTCAGGGAGTTGTTTTCCTGGTTTTTTACAGCAAACATTGATATTTTCAATGGATTGTGGCAAYCCCCTCCTTGGCCCTGCCTTTGGGAAGTTCCACTGTTTTGAGGAGCAGTGTTGGCTCCCAAACCTGAATTCCCTYCCAGTCCAAGAGTTCAGTTTGGAKGGAAGTTTAWGGATCTGAGCTTGTGTCAGATATTRAGGCCAAATTAAGGACCCAGCAGATTCCAGGCAGCCTTTAGAGAGAAAAGATGGGAATGACAGAGCTGGCCAAACTGTAAGAATAAAATATTAAAAATGATTAATCACAGCAGTGACAAACAACACTCCAGAAAGAATCAGAACTCCACGAATCCAACGGGACACAGGACATTTTTATTCCTGCAGAAAGTGACAGTATCCACTGGTGGGATCTGTGCTCACCAGTCCCTTTGGAGAATCCACACAGGTCTCAAAGCAACGCAAAAAAAACCACCAAAACAGGACTAAAAGCTGCAGAAAATCTACTTCATTACTATTCTTCAAATCCTGCCCAGGCCATTGCAACTCTGCAGTTTCAGTAAAAGGTTCTCAGTGGCAAAAACACAAACCCCAAACGTTTAAAACCTCTTTAAAGTCACTGTAAAAGAGCCCAGACAGCCAGAGCAGGCCATGGTGATGATATTGCCTTCTCCAAATTGGTGCTGAAGGTGAAAAAAAGGGATAGAGCTTCCTCAAATTCCACGRGGGGCACCACTGCTGTGGTGCTGGTGGGTTTTCCTGGAAGTTTCATGGAGTTTTGGCTGGAGAAAGCTGAAATTTGGAGCCCGAGTGCCATCTAGTGCTGCACGGCCTCTTTGCAGGGTCTCACCACACAGCAGCTCTGAAGAATTCTTAGCTCAAAGATGAGAATTCCAATAAGGAAATAAAGGTGGATAAGTTGTGTTTGCATTCAGGGATAAATTTAAATTAAAAAAAAAAAACCCACAGCAGTAATTATGTGTTTGTGTTCAAAGGAAAATTTGGGATTTACATCTGACAATGSGAGGAAAAATCCTCAAAATCACTGAAAATTTCCAGGCAAAATTCCCTTTGGAGGGGGCAAACCTAAGACATAAAGGTCTGATGACTAAAACCCTTTTATTATTAGAAATTATATTATTTTATTCTTAATTAGCCAAACTTTAGTGTGGGAAAAAAATGGTGCCAGGCAGGAAGGAAATAGCAGCACAAGATGGGCAGCTCTAAACAGACCCTGGACCTTCCCTTCTGAGCCCTCCTGCTCATCCTGGATCCTCTTCCCAAGGAAAAAACAGCCCTGGACATCCCCTTCCGAGCTCTCCTGCTCATCCTGGATCCTCTTCCCAAGGAAAAAACAGCCCTGGACATCCCCTTCTGAGCTCTCCTGCTCATCCAGGATCCTCTTCCCAAGGCAGAACCAGTCTCCTCCATCTCCATTCTCCCTCCAAAACACAAGGACCCAGGAAACAACCCAAATCCAACAACTCCAGAGGTGCAGGATCTCACCTCCAGCATTATGGGATGGTTCTGGCTCTGGATGGAACATCCTCCCACAGAAACTCAGTGACCCCRTGGGGACTGTCAACTCAAAATAAGCAAAYAAACACYCCCAAAATCCCAAATCCACCATCATCATCTTCCACCCTGGTTCCCACCCTGGTTCTGGTACAGATCCAACTTCCTCAGCTGACACGAGCCTTGGAAAATCCTCCTGCTGATCCCAACTYCTGGACACACGAGCAGTGTTTCCCACCTGGCACTGCCAGGGCTCTGCAGACCAGCTCYGGTGCTCACCTGAGCATCTCCCTGAAATATTTCTCCCTTTCCAGACCTGCCACACCTGGGACATTCCCTCTTCCTGCCTACAAACCTTGGGATCCCCCCTGCCTCGCTCTGGATTTGCAGCTCCCTCCAGCTGCTCCCTCACTCCCATTCCCTCTGCTCCTGGTTCAAACACCAAATGGAGTTTGGATCCAAGCCTGGCCCGGATCTCCAGGGAACTACCCTGGAGCAACCAGGAATTCAGGAGACATTAAAGGTGATGCACAAAAAACGCTGAAAAAGGGAAATTTTCCATGTGTGTTTACAGGCATTAATAACCCTGAGAGCACAATGCCAAACTCCAGAGAGGAGAAAGCAAACAACAATTAGCCCTGGTTGGGGCTGTTCCATCTCTCGGTTCTAAGTCACAACAGTGGGACAGAGCTATAGAAAACCATCCTGGAGGCTGCTTTTTTTAATCCTTCCTTGCCATAAAATAAAATTGCTGCTCAGAAAAGCTCCTCCACAAAAAGGCTTTTGATTAGAACAGTCTGAGCGAGAGGGACCTGTCCCACRCGCACTGATCCGATCGGCCCAGAGCATCCACTCTGCCCCTGCAGCCTCTGCCACCGACAGATCCGTCTGCTCTGGAGGTTTGGAGTGCACTCACTGAACAAAACCATGGAGGAGGACTTGAAAATTCCTTGGATTGGATGGTTAAGTTTCACAATTTCGGCATCCGTTAAAAATCCGCTGCTTTTTTGGTTGGTTTTCTTTTCTAAAAGGTCAACTGGAAAAATCTTTCCAGGAAAGCCACAAATGCATCAGGAGTTCCCATCTGCAGCCTGGAGTTCCTGCAAAGTTTATCTCCCAAAATAGGGGCAACCAAAGCTGGTGCACAGGGAGCAGCCAAACCATGAAAAATGGGATGTCCCAGACAAAGAYCCAGCTGTGCCACGGGTCATAAAGTCATGGAATATCCTGAGCTGGGAGGATCCACAGGGATCATCCAGTCCAGCTCCTGGCCCTGCACAGRCACCCCAACAATCCCAGCCTGTGCATCCCTGGGAGTGTTGTCCAAAGGCTCCTGGAGCTCTGGCAGCCTTGAGGCTSGGACCATTCCCTGGGGAGCCTGTTCAGTGCCCACCACCCTCTGGATGAGGAATCTTTTCCTGAYATCCACCTRAACCTCCCCYGACACAGCCCCACCAYTCCCTGGGTGCTGTCCCTGCTCACAGAGATCRGAGCTGCCCCTCGGGAGGAGCAGATCCCAGTGAGTGTCCTCTCAGTCTCCTCTGCTCCAGCTGAACATTCCAAGTGCCCCYCAGCTGCTCCTCCCCTGGATCCTCAGGTGCCTTTGCCATTTTCCATGGGCAGAAGGGGMGTGGTGGCTCAGACAGGAGCACCGAGCGTGGACGGTGCCCGTTCCACTCCTTCATCCCCTCCGGCATCCCAGAGCCTCCCTCGACTCCGCCTGTGCTCAGCCCCCAGGGGCACTGGACACTCCACTGCTTCCCTGGCCACTTCCATCCACAGCAGCCAAAACCAGGGAAAGAGCAGAGCTCTGGGGGACACAGCCACGAAAAAAGGCAGAGACACCAAGCTCGGGCACCAATCCCCTCCAAACAGGGTCAGAGGCAGAGGACGCAACCCCAGAGCGGTTTGRGTGGGAAGGGACCTTCATCATCATCCCATTCCACCCCTGCCATGGGCAGGGACACCTTCCACTATCCCAGGCTGCTCCAAGCCCCGTCCAGCCTGGCCTGGGACACTCCCAGGGATGGGGAAATGCTGCATGGAGCCACCTGGGATAGTGCGAGGTGTCCCTGCCCATGGCAGGGGTGGCACCGGATGGGCTTTAAGGCCCCTTCCAACCCCAACCATTCCCTGATTCCGTGAATCAGAGCAGAGGGCCTCAGGCAGGGCTGACCCAGCTCGATTCCCAACAAGAGCCGCCTCCAGGACCAGGCTCAGAAGGAACCTAAATAAATTCAGCTGGAAACACAGATGAGGGCAATCCCTGGGGAGGGAATGAAAGAGATGCGGGACAATGCGAGGAGGACAAGCTGGGGACAGTGGGACACAAGTGACTCGCTTTTGTTTCCAATTAATACAGGGAACACATTCCTGACTCTGCTGCGGACTCCAATTTTCTTTTTTCCCTTTAAAACTTCTGTAGTGGTTTGAATCCCTCCGAAACATTTTCTTCTCATTAAGCTACATAAAAGCATTAGCAGTTGGTTTAATCTCGGTCTAACTTTTGTAATAAACAAATTAACTACTGAGCACGGCAAAAAGCAGCAGCATCGTTTCAAGAGTGGTGCAACAGCTCCACGGAAAAAAGGTCAAAGAAAGTTTCAAGATTAATGTCTGCTYAGGATGGAACTGTCAGGAGTTCAAGCCTCGTGATTCCAAAGTTTATCCCGTCATGACACAGCATCAGCACTCTGAAGATGCCCTCAAGTTACACCCCAAGTTACCTGGGTGGGAAAGCAAGTGTAGAATCCACTTTTTCTTTTCATTCTGCCAATTAAACAGAATCAAAGCCCAGAATTTAAGCCCAAAACTTAAGCCTGCTCTGCTGTGTCTTACCACTCACACAGGTTCACATTTACATCAAAAATACAGAAAAAGCTTTTTTTTTTTTTGTCCTTTTTGGAAGGGTGTAAAATCTTTAATCACAAGTATTTGTCYTTATTACCATTTAAAAGCATTCCCACCTGGATTTGTCCTACTTAGACCCACCCCTCTTCCACACACATTTCCCTCTCCATCCTATTTTCAGTTTACAAGAGAAATCATTCCAACCACTGTAAAATTCCACAAAACACCAGCCATATCCCATTAGTGCCAGGCGTAGAAAACAAAGCAGTTGCTGAAGAGCACCACTCCTTTTTTTGTCAGGATAGCCCTGGCTTCCCAGCTGGGAACACCTTGATTCCAACCAGGAATGGCCCCAGGGAGGTGTTCCCACAGCTCCAGGAGGAACCCTGCCCAGAGAATTCCCATAAACCACATGCTCCTCCAAAATCCCCCAAAAACCCCCTGTGACCTGTCAGTGACTGGCCTCARCCAGGAGGAGCTTTTCAACACAATCCACATGGATTTGTGCTGGGCCTGCTTTTCCTCAGCGGTTTCAGTAGGAAATTGGAAAATCCGATGCCAACTGCTCTTCGGGAAGATGTCGGTGCCACCAAAGCTGAGGGAGTCATGAGGCCTGGGAAGCAGCAGCCRAAGACCTCGGGAATCTGGAAGTGTTTCCAGAAGCCAAGGAGGAGGAAGGTCAACAGAGGTGCAAGGAAAGGTCAGGAGCAGGAGTCCAAAGGGATGAGGGGGAGGAAGGAGAGACCCCAAAGCACCCCAGACACAGCTCCTGATTTACTGATCCATGGGGAGCCAGAGGASCTGGATTCAGATTTGAAGGGAGAAGGCTGGGGAGGACACGGGGAGCCAGAGAAAAGGTCCTCTGCTACACAAACATGGAATTGTTAACGYTGGAAAAGCCCTCGGAGATGATCCCGTGCATCCCTCAACCCAGCACCCCCGTGCCCACCAACAGACCCCGGCCCAAGTGCCACTTCCACTGGCCTTTTGCCACTGCCAGGGAAGGCGATTCCAGCACTGACCACCCTTCCAGMGGACACCCCCAGCTCTCCCAGCCTGGCTCCAGAGGGGCTCCAGCCCCGGAGCAGCTCCGTGGCCTCCTCTGGCCTCTCTCCAGCAGCTCCACGTCCTCGGGGCCCCGGAGCTGGAGGAAGCCTCCCTTTGATAAAGTTCACAGRGTGCCCCTCTCAGCCACTTCCAGCTCTCCAAGCAGATTATTTGACCACAGAACAATTTTAATGCCTGTCCTTGCTGTGTTATTGCCCAATAAAAGCTCCTTCCCTACGAACAAAGCTCATTTTGTTGTCTTATGCATTGTTTAAACAACTGGATTTTTTTTTTGGGGATGCATTCTTGGCTTTAAGTCTTGCACCCTCTTCTCTGCTGGGAAGAAATGTTGTCACAACATCCCACAGAGGCACAACAAACCCTCAGCACACCCCGATGTGCATCCCAAAACCACACCAGCCCCATTCCGAGGGCCAGCCGCTGATTGATCGCTTCCAGCGGCGGGGCAGCATCCCCAGCCAGCAGCGCTCATCCGTGGATTTGAGGAGGGAGGGAGCAGCCTCCCTGCCTGGCGTCGCTTCCACGTCTCTCCAGCTTCCAGCTCCGTCCCCTCGGGAAGCGCTTGGTTGGGTATCAAGGTCAACCCGAGGTCTCCCTCGGGGTAGAAGTCGACTGGGATGGCCCAGTCCAGCTGCTGGCTGCCAATCCATTGTGCTGGGAAGCTCCTGACTTCCAGCAGCAGATGGATGAGCGCTCCGCACGCAGCGGTGCCGGCGGGAACGGCTCCGCGCCAGCTCCTGCTCCGGCCCCGGGAACGCCTGCGCCCTGCCCGGCCCTCGCACCCTCTCCCGGAATCGTGGAYTGGCTGCGATCAGAAGGGATCTTAAAGGCCATCCCATTCCCCATGGGGCACCTTCCACGAGCCCCATCCAGCCTGGGCTCTCCCACGGCACCCAAGGAGAGCCAGGCGACTTTTGAGCCTTGGGATACCCTTGATCCACGGAATCAAAGCGGAGCTGGAGCAATCCCACGAGTGGCTCCCAAAGGAAACGACCCAACGGGGACTCCTGGCAGGGACAGGAATCTCCTGACCCAGTTTCTCCCCTCAGCACAGCCTGACCCAGAGCAGACCCACTCTCAGTTTAGAGCCTCATTAATTATTATTTCCAACATTCGCGTGGCAGTCTCAGATGAGAACACAYGGAGGCTCCAGGTGCCAAAATCTGGATCCCTGGAACCCTCTGGGATAGCTGCCTGGGGCAGCTCCCCCTGGCACAGGACTGCAGGGGACCAGAGCTTTGGGGAGAGGCACCACAGCAGCACCAGGGACAGCTGGGGCCGTGCCTGGGTTCAGGAAGGAGAAGCCCTTTTGTTCCCYTGGAGAAGCCTCAGGTCACGAATCCAAAAAGCAGAGAAGTTCTCCAGGAAACACACTCAAAAATCCGTGTGACTTTGGGGCTTCCCCAAAGAGCAAACTGGGAACGGCAGAAGACTCTTGTGGTTCTCCATCACCTCATTTCTCCAGGGATCCCCACATCCCCGGGATCTGTGCAATCAAAAGGAGACGCATCAGGGATGCACAGGGCCAGGGGATGATGAATTYTCAATGAAGCTTCCCGAAAGCTCCATCAGAGGAGTATTTTAACAGCCACACCCTCAGAGAGGAAACCTGGATTCAAAGGCAACGGATYTGGGATCTCTGATGACAAGAGGAGGCCCAGACTCGCATTCCCATGCAAATATTTGTGTCTGTTAAGAGAAGAAAAACAGAAATGGGCTTAAACCACCCAGGAGAAATGGGTTAAACACTGGAGRAAGTTTCCCAACTGTAAGAGCGGCTGAAATCCGAGAGGGATCATCAGGGCACGTTATGGGATCTCTTTAACTCGGTCATCCCTAGGAATAAGGCAGAAAGACCTCAGGGAGGAGCAGCTGTGGTGCATTTGCTGCTACAGACACCAAACACCTCCTCAGCCAGGGACAGGACTCGAGGTGGCTTCTCGAGGTCCCCAAAGCCCTGTTTTCCACAGGTTCAACCTAAAGGAGAGCTGGAGCTCTTTGGAAAGCCCCTTGATTTTCACCAGTGCTCCCAGAAGCTGAAAGAAGCGATGGCTCTGACCCYGGGAATTAAATCCTGCCAGGTTTTCCAAGGATTTCTGAGAACCCAACTCAACTTTCACTGATGGCAGCAGACAAATCCCCACTTCCTTCATTTGCACAAGATCAGGGCTTTAAAATCACGGAATCATGGAATGGTTTGGGTGGGAAGGGACCTTAAAGATCATCTCATTCCATGGGCAGGGACACCTTCCACTAGCCCAGGCTGCTCCAAGCCCTGTCCAACCYGGCCTTGGACACTTCCAGGGAYCCAGGGRCAGCCACAGCTTCTCTGGGCACCCTGTGCTGGATAAATAYTCCAAAGCCTCCTCAAGATCTCGCTGATGACAATAAAACACTTTCAGACCACGCAGTAGTGGAAAAACAGAGCCCCCACAAAGCCAGAGCCACCTCTGGAATGGAATCCAGCCGTTCCTTGCCAGGCAAAAGGCTGAAGGAAATGAAGAATAATCACCCTAATTAACAATATAATGGAACGACCTGGTTACAATGTCCCCATTAAAGGAGGAATTTCAGATCCTCAAAGCCATTAGGAGGGAGAGCTTGAACAAATTCTCGTCCAGCCTCCAGAAGAGCCAGGAATGGCCGGAGCAGCCCCAATCCAGGGAAGGCAGAGCAGCCCCAAGACACACAAATGCCCCCAGCCGAGGCCAGGACGGGGAGAACTGGCCACGAGCTGAGCTTTAAACTGCCCTTCCCGTTTTTTTGGGAGCACAATGGAAACCATTCCGCCCGGAACAAAAGCGATGCGTCAGCGCGCCCGGCTCCGMGGCGCTTCCAAGCTGGAAGGACACTTGATTCGAGCCATGTGTAGCACGGGAACGCTCCTAGAACCGGGCGAGAGAAATTCCAGCCCATCCAAGCTGGGGAACATTAAGACAGGGATGAATCATCTCTACAACGCCTGTAAACAACACCGTGTAAAAAAAGCAGGAATTTCACGAGAGAGCCGGGTCACGCGCCGCTCCGGGTTTGGGAATGTTTAGGCCATGTGGACGACGGTTAGGAAAAGTGTCGAAATCAGGGGGCAGACACCGAGCCGCAGGAATGGGAGGATGTGCACGGAGAGCACCACGAACGTTCCGGTGTGCCTGCGCTGCGTGTCCGGAACAGCTGATCCTCCCCCACGGGACGCGCCGGGAGCGACGGAGCGGGATCACGAGTGGGGTTTGGAGCGAGGGACGGCTCCGGGAATCRTCTGCTCGGCCTCGGCGGAGTTCCCACCCTGACCTCCAGGGAAACTCTGACTTTTAAAGGGGGGAGCCAAAGGCTGTGAAACCACAGCGATGTTACCTTTAYTCGGGAACGCGGACGGGAAGGAAACGCCGATCCCAATCAAAAATAACTGCAGAAAATCCCAGGCTGGACAAAGCACCTCGGATGTGTCTGGATATGGAAAAATCTCCCTGCTTTGCTAATTCAGAAAAATACTGAGATAATTTAATTACTGATGTGATTATCACAGAATCATTAGGGTTGGGAAAGGCCTCCAAGATCATCCAATCCAACCTCTGACCAAACACCCCCTACACACCACAACATATCCCAAAGTGCCACGGCCACTCGTTCCCYGAACACTTCCAGGAATGGTGACTCCAACACTTCCCTGAGGAGCCTGTTCCAGTGCTCAACCATTCTTTCGGTGAAGGAAATTTTCCCAATACCCAACCTCACTAATTTCCTTTCTAAAAAAAAGGTCCCAAGGAGCTGTTTAATTCAGGAAACAAAATCTGAATAGGATAAAATCACTGCAATCTCAAAGCAGATAAACTCAAAGCAGAAAGGAGATAACATTTTTGTTTCTGTGCTTCCAGAATTTGGTGGAAACCACTAAAAGAAGTGGAAGAGTCAATCCCATCATCCAGTATCTTCCACCAACCCAACAAATATTGTGCCACAGGTGAAAATGGGCTGGAAATGTAGTGAAAAAAGCAAACTTTCATTCCTGTGTGGGTGATGAAACACTGGAATAGTTTGGCCAGAGAGGCTGTGGAATCTCCATCCCATTGGAGAGATCCCAAGCCAGAGTGGACACGGCCCTGAGTGACCCATTGTAGAGGATCCCCCTCRAGGGGCAGGACCCGGTGGTGTCCAGAGCTCCCCCTCAGCCCCAGGGATTCCGTGGATRTTGTCACCAACAGGCACCAGTCACCTTTTCTTTCCTTCTCCACCTCCAAAAARCCCCAAAGAACAACATTTCTGCATCAAAGCGGCTCATAAAATTGTTAAGCTGATGATGAAACCCATCACAAGTCAGGGATCTTTCAGATGTTCTTATCCGAGCAGAATTATTGCCAGAGAGAAATAAAGCTGTTGAAGTAAAATATTCCTTCTGATTTATATGGAAAYGGTGTTTCTAATCAGTCTGGCATCTTAATGGCTCAATCTTTATGAATTACATAAAACAGTTTCATGTGACACGAGGACAAAGCTGCCTCTAAAGGTCCTGCTCTCACAGAATCACGGAATGCTTTGGGTTGGAAAGGACTTTAAAGCTCATCCAATTCCACGGGCAGGGACACCTTCCACTCTCCCAGGGTGCTCCACGCCCCGTTCAGCCTGGCCTCGGACACTTCCAGGGAYCCAGGGGCAACCACAGCCACTCTGGGAAACCCACCAGGCCCCCTGCCCTCATGGAAGCTGTAGGATGCCAACAYCTCTGAAATTCCCACATCTCCATCCAACACATCCCTGTCCCTTCCTCCACCAGGGGAGCTTTAGATTAGATAACAGGAAAAATTTTTWAAAATGTTTTACAAAATGTTGTAAAACATTGGAACACGCTGCCCAAGGAAGTGGTGGAGACCCCATCCCTGGAAGCATCCAAAAAACACTTGGATGTGGCACGTGGGGACACGGTTTGGTGGTGAACATGGTGGTGGTGCTGGTTGACGGTTGGACTTGATGATCTTAAGGGTCTTTTCCAACCTTAATGATTCCATGACTACAAAGGCAGAGAAATCCAAACCCTCAGGGAGGAAGGAATCCAGAGGCCCCATGCCCAGTTTTATTTTAGGGAACRCTTTGGGACCACAGGCTGAAGGACCTTATCCCCATTCCTCCAACAACTTGGAATAAGGATAATTAAAGAGGCACCACCTAAGTGGGAATACTGGGATGGAAGCAGCCTGGGAAGGGATTTTCCATCAAGGATTTCACCCACACAAGGTTCAGGATTGAGAGCTTCTCTTCACCTCCAGTATTTTGTACGTTTATCTGACCTTAACYATTCCAAGGCTTTGCACTTCCAACACGAGGAAAAGCTCCGTGGAGCTGGATAACGAACAGCTGATTTGTGGCTCACGGAGCACCACGGAGGGGGCTTGGAAGCAGCAAACACACAGGACAAGGAAATCCAGAGAAACTGAGGGACACAGCCAACCAACTCCCGGGATTGTCACAGCCCTTGGGCCAGCAGAGCTTGGTGTCACCATCACTCCTCTGGTGTCACCACCACCCCTTTGGTGTCACCACCACCCCTCTGGTGTCACCACCACCCCTCTGGTGTCACCACCACCCCTTTGGTGTCACCACCACCCCTCTGGTGTCACCACCACCCCTCTGGTGTCCCCGAGCTGCACCCAGGCCCAGCTGTCCCGTGGCACGTCAGGGAGCGAGGGACACGCTGGGACACACAGGCAGCCAGGGCCAGCCCCTGGGATCTGGAAGGCCTCGAGCTGAACTCTGCAGCAGAGGAGCCCAAGCCAAGAATTTCCCGCTGCTGCGTGATCCAGGCTCCGGCTCCGGCACTTTCCTAGGAGCTGCGGCCAGACACGGAACGAGCAGGAGGAAAGTTCGCTCACACGACTGAAGCTGAACAGCAGAGTTACCCCAAGCAGCTCGGAATCCATGGATCACCTCCTGGAGCTCAGCTCACCCTTCCACGAGGCCCGGCTGCGCCAAAAGCCGGGAGGGCAGCCCGGATCCCGCAGAATTCCTGGAATATAGCATGAGCGAGGATACCTCACAACGTTTGTGTTTGTTTTGGGATCAGCGGAATACCTCTGGAAACGTGTCCACATTAAAACAGAACTTAAATGAACCACACAATCTTTCAGTGCTCTCTCTTWGCAGAAAACCCTACACCAACCTGGCACAATTCCCTTTGAGGGGAAGCACTGTGGATATTTTATATCCTGGCAAATGCAGGAACAGAATTGAGTGAAATCCTATGGCCACACAGCAATCCAAGTGCTTCCAGCCACCAGGCTTTCCCCAGGAACAAGGAGAAGCCACCAAAGCCCAATTCTCCTGGAGAGAATCAGGCCAAGCTGCTCAGGAGCTCAGCCCATCCATGGGAGAGCAGGGACAGCACCAGGAGCTACCCCAGGCTGCCTCTGCCATCCCATCTGCAACACCTCCCAGGAAAAGTCCCTTTTCCCACACATCATCATCTCCAGTATTCCAGTGTGCCCAGGGGGGCAATGGCCAAGGGMCCCTGGGCTGTGCCAGCTCTGGGGGGGCAGCAGGGCCAGGGCAGTGCCTGTCCCTGTGCTGGCACTGCTGGGGCACCTCCAGCGCTGGGGGCAGCCCTGGGACCCTCCTGAGAGAGAGACCTGGAGGGGCTGGAGCGAGTCCAGGGCAGGGAACGGAGCTGGGAAGGGGCTGGAGCCCCAGGAGCGGCTGAGGGAGCTGGGAAAGGGGCTCAGCCTGGAGAAAAGGAGGCTCAGGGRGGACCTTCTGGCTCTGCACAACTCCTGACAGGASGGGRCAGCCAGGGGGGATTTGGGATTTTATCCCAGGGAACAAAGGACAGGAGGAGAGGGAATGGCCTCAAGCTGTGCCAGGGGAGGCTCAGGCTGGATATTGGAAAAATTCCTTCCTGGAAAGGGCTGTCCAGCCCTGGCACAGCTGCCCAGGGCAGTGGTGGAGTCCCCATCCCTGGAGGGATTTAAAATCCCTGTGGATGTGGCACTTGGGGACATGGGGCTGTGGTGGCCTTGGCAGTGCTGGGGATGGTTGGACTCGATGGGCTCAGAGGGCTTTTCCAACCTAAACCATTTTATAGTTCTATGAACCCTCAATCCACTTCCATCCCCCAAATCAAACAGCACCAGAGCAAAAGGGAAAGCAGCTTGAAAAYAGGGGAAAACCACCAAGACAAGCTGTCCCAACCCTTATTTTCCAGGACGGTGCTTTTCCAAGGAGCACACGCTGCCCCTGAACACTCCCTCCGTAAAAAATGACCTTTTCCAGCTGCCACRTGCACAGGGCGAGGTGGAAGTGCCCTTGGCAAGGCCAAACTGCCCTGAAAAGGGCTGGGGTGACCCTGGCAGTCCCCAGGCTCCAGCACCAAACACSTGTGCCCAAGCTCTGCAGGGATTTCGTCCCTTCTTCCTCCCCCTCCTGCAGGAGTGAGTGGCCAACAACTGTTGTGAGCCCTGGGGAAATTCCCTGCGTGCTCCCAGCTGCAGCTGCTCCTCAGGAGCTGAACCTTCTTCCCCATCCCATGGGAACTGTCACCCTCCTCCTCTGCTCCACTCAGTTCTCCACCCCCAATAACTCAGTACAATTCCTTTCAGGGAGCTTAAGGTCACTTTTTTTCCTCTTAGGTGGCAAAGAATTCTAGACAAAGACAATTTATAATTTCRACCAAGAGTTTGGGGGAGAAAAATCACCCAGAGCTGCTGCTTCGCAGTGGGACAGCACCGGAAAAATTCGGGAAAAAATTCACATTTATGTGCAAACAYCTCAGCAAGATGTCACGGTTGGGCTTGAGCGAGGTGTCTGCTCATCCTGAGGACTTCAGAAGCACCGATGGCCCCACAGCTCAGATCCAATTTGTGCAACCTTTGTAAATTAATGAGAAATTGTTGCATTAAGTGAGGAGGTACCAGAGCTGCAGCAGCAGATCCTGCRGAGCTGCCAGCAAAGGGAGCTCTCAGTCCCCACAAAAATAAGCGAAAAGGAGCTGTCTGTGCTGGCTGGGAGAGAAATAACATTTGTTCTACAAAATCACAGCRAGAAGTGAAGCCTGTGCTTGTTTAGGCTTCAAACTGAAGTTCAARTTGGAATTCCCTCACCGAGAATGCTTCAGAGCACAGCGAGCCTGGAGTGCACCTGAGCCACCACTAAAGAGGCTCCAAGATTATTTTTCCCTCCCACATTCCCTATTTCTGGATGAGGGAACAGGACCTGAGCCATCCAGGCAGCTGGGGATGCTCAGAGTCACTGCAGAGAGCACCCAAGGCCCAGGTTCCCTCCAGGACCGTTTCACTCCATATTTAATATATTTATTTATATTTTTAAGAAGAATTTCCCAGCTTTTCCTTCAGAGAACCTTCAAAGAGAATCTCAGCTCAGACTGATGGTGCTGACAGGAACCACTCCATCCCTAAGCCACACCTTGGGCAAACACATTTTTAACACTTCAATGGAAATAAAGGCAAAAAGGAGTTATTGGCACCAGGATGTTGTTCCCACACATGGGAAAAGCGACTCCTTTGCTCAGGAGGGATTGCTCCAAATATCCCAGCTCTGCAGCACAAAAACCAGGACAGGGCACCAAGCTGGGTTCCCAGCAGGACAAGTCTTTAAACAAGAAAACAACCACTGAGCATCAGATTTGATGCCTTCCATATCTCAGACCTCCACAGAGACCWAAAATCCCTGGCTCAGCAGCTTCCCAAGGCATGGATTCCTGCAGGAAGGAGCAGCTGGACAGGGAAAGGCTGGATGGGGTCTCCCAGTGACCCTGGGGATGGGCAGGAATAGGAACGAATAAATAAATGGCRATATGAAGGTCTTGGCTGAGCTGTGCCACATGCCCAGGTCGGTGCTCGGGGTCTGCATGTCACCCAGCCCCGCTCATTGCTCCCTCAGCTGCCTTAACCCCACTAAAGCAGTTCATCATCCCAGTTTTTACTCCCAATAAACTTGGCTTTTTTTCCCCTCACCTCTTTTTTTTGCCATTTTAAAGCCTTCCCATTCCCTTTTCATGTTGTTTTGAGAGGATCTGGGCAGGTTTAGGGAACGCTGACAAATGAGGGATGCGGAGGCAGGAGGAGCTATTGCAGCAGCAGGGAAAGTGGGGCTYGTCCCAAAATCCTCTTCAGGAACTGGTGGGACATAAACTGCTCCTCGTCAGCCAGTGGGATAAGGGGGAACTCAGGACCACATCCCTTCCCTCCGCCCCATCCCAACCTGCTCCAGACACACAAGATTCCCCCAATCCTGCCCAGCCGCAGCAGGGATGGAGGCACAAACCACACGGATTGAGCCGAGGAAAACCTGGGAACACCAACCCTGATCCGTGCCGGGATCATCCCAGGGCGAGCTCACCCCGGGAGCCAATTAGGGCTAATTAGGTTATCCCGAACSCTTGGATGAGCTCGGGGTGACATTTACACCCTCAAACCTCCCTCTGGGTGGGAGGAGGGACGCCCAGGCTGCCAGCTGGGACTGGAGAGCCAAGGAGGGATCATYTGGCTTTTCCACATCATTTTGAGGAGTGTGGCTTCCAAAAAACCTACACAGGGACTCAGCCCCAAATCCCAGAAGTACTTCTCCTGAAGCACCTGCCGCTGTCCTCCCTGGAGAGTTCTGGACCAGCTTTGTATTATGAATAAACACCATAAAAAAATAATATTTGGGGGGCCTGAACCATAAGGATCCAGGATCCACTTCCAGGTGGTTCCCTCTCCCTTCCGAAGTTTCCCATTTTCATCTCTCCAAAGAACTCGGCCACTCCCCCAGSCCAGGCTTAAGAATAGAGGATTTTTCAGAGCATTCACTTTTTGCTGACCCTCTCCTGGAAAACTCCCACCCTCAGGATTTGGGATACAGAGTCTGGTGCCTGGACCAAGGATTTGTTTTCCAGCAATGCCAGCAGTTCCCAGCAGTGTTTTTACATTTAAAGGTAATTCCGTGGGGTGGGAGCAGAAGGAGAGACGGAATCTGGGACATTTCTGCAGGACTGGGGAATGTCCTTCGCCCTCAGCACTGGGCTCACCCACCCTGTGCTGCTGAGCAGCCTCTGCTCCCCGCTCACCCCTAATGAAGGGTTAAATTAATTGGGAGCCATGGGAATTCCCTGTAAACCATGCCAACAAAACTGCTGGAATAAATCAGCTCACAGGATCGATCAGAAGGCCAAGAACGAAAAGGAAAAAGAAGGAGACCCATTAGACTGTCCACAGTTTCTCTCTTTTACAAGGTAATATTATTCCCGATATTCCCACATCCTGCCCTTCCTTTCCCAGGGAATCTCACTGCCCCCTTGAGCAGTTCCTCGTTTCCCAGTTGCAGGCTCTGCTCATCCCGGGAATGGCTTCAGCCAAGGCGCGATCCCGGATTTTGCCACTGGATGGCACCAGAGAAAACTCTAAATTTTTCACAGGAAAGGTCCAGACTCAGGGAAAGCAAGACCCAAATCCCAAAGGAAAGAGCTCATGGCCAAGGCTGGAGTGGGAGGTACTGATTTGCTGGAACGAGTCCAGAGAGGYCATGGAGCTGCTCCCAGGGCTGGAGCCCCTCTGGAGCCAGGCTGGGAGAGCTGGGAATGTTCACCTGGAGAAGGGAAGGCTCCAGGGAGASCTCAGAGCCCCTGCCAGAGCCTAAAGGGGCTCCAGGAGAGCTGGAGAGGGACTGGGGACAAGGCATGGAGGGACAGGACACAGGGAATGGCTTCCCACTGCCAGAGGGCAGGGTTAGATGGGATATTGGGAARGAATTCCTGGCTGGGAGGGTGGGGAGGGGCTGGCATGGAATTCCCAGAGAAGCTGTGGCTGTCCCTGGATCCCTGGCAGTGTCCAAGGCCAGGCTGGACAGGGCTTGGAGCCACCTGGGATAGTGGGAGGTGTCCCTGCCCATGGCAGGGGTGGCACTGGATGGGCTTTAAGGTCCCTTCCCACCCAAACCACTCCAGGATTCCACGATAAGAACACAAGGAAACAACTGTCCCCAGGATTGATATTCCTGCATCCAACCAGTGCAGCAGACACGACCACGCCACTTGTCCTTCAGGCTCCCAGCACAGCATTCCATGGTCCTTACTGGCGAGGCCACGGTGACCCCACCCAGCAGCTCCACCACAAATCCACCCACATCCCCCAATCCACTGGACACGGCCCCGACCCCAAAGCCAGGAGCCCCCCCAGACACATCCTGCCTCCAGCACAGCCCCCACACCCCACACACCCCACAGCCGGCCCCAGGGCACCCGGATGGAGCAGCGGGATCGGGGATCAGCCCCACAGCCTTTGTGCCAGGGAAATGCAACCCCAATCCGAGCCTGAGCTCATCCAGCCCTGTCAGCCCTTCCCCAGGCCAAGGGGGACGAGGCAAATCCCCAATCCCATTAAAACTGCCCCGAGTTAATCAAGAGCCAACACCGTGCCAAGGTACAGGATTATCCAAAGCTTCCTCGGTCCTGGGAAGCCACCGGGGCACAGAAAACCCGGGACAACGTTCACCCTCAGGACACAAATCCACATGGATGGGGATGGGAGGTCCTTCCCCCACCTGGAACCTGCTGCAACACACTTGGGAAAACTCCCCTGTGACTGCCAGCCTGGATTATCCATCCCTGACCTGCTGCCCCTCAGGGAACCAAAGGAATTCCTGGTTTTCCTTGGCATCCCTGGCAGCAGAGAAAAACCCCACCGCCATCCCTCAGCAGAACACATCCACAGGGAGAATCCCCGGGAGCCACATCCACRCTTATTACTGCTTTCCACAAAGCACCTCTTAATTCTCGGGAATTAATAGCCCGGACCGGCCACAAGAGAGGGAAACAATTAAATGGGAAAATTAAAAAGCAGGTCTGAGCGTTTGTAAGACACAGCCCGCGGCAGCAAACGGCCGGGATGGGATCCATGTGTGCCAAGCRTCCCAGAACCAAGGATTTCCTCGCCGGTTTGAAGGACCCACGAGCGCCAACAGCAKCCGAGGGGATCCGAACCGGAATTTATCTCCGCTCTTATCAGCCCAGACAGCCTGGCCATTGGAAATCCTCATCAACAGGCCCCGCTGAAAGCTCCAGCCAGAAACACAAAGGGAGCCTGTCCTYGGCGCGGGCTGGGGACGGCCACGGCCATCCATCTCCGGAGCCCCAGCTCCGGCCGGGAATCCCAAACCCGCGCGAACGGCAAACCCCAGCGCGGCCAATGAACTCTCCCACGGGGAGCATCCAGAGAAGGACAATTCAACTCGCYYGCTTCCCTGGGCCGGGGAGCGGTGCTCCGTGGACTGAGGCTTGGAACGGCCTGTGCTCATCCAGGGATCGGGAATGGAGGTTGCTTTCACTGCTCAGGGATGATTTAGGAACACAGAATTACCAAAAAAAAAAACATTAAGGGCAATTTAGTGCAGTTTTAGACTCTGAGATTGGCTCGGTTGGTCGGAGCAGGGTGCTGGCAACACCGAGGTGTGGGGTCAATCCCTGGATGAGTCACTTAAGRGCAGGAATYGATGATCCCTGTGGGTCCYTTCCAACTCAGAGTATCCTGGGATCTGGAAATAAATAGRAAATACTTCCCAGTATCCACAGGCAGGGAATGTTGAGTTTAAACAGTGAGGTGTTCACATGCTGCAAATATTAATTAAATCATTCATGGAACACTGGSTTGGATTCCTGGAATCACGGAATGGTTTGGGTGGGAAGGGATCTTAAGGATCATCTCATCCCATCCCTGCCATGGGCAGGGACACCTCCCACTATCCCAGGCTGCTCCAAGCCCYRTCCAGCCTGGCCTTGGGCACTTCCAGAGACCCAGGGGCAGCCACAGCTTCTCTGGGAATTCCATTCCAGGACCTCCYCACCCTCACAGYCAGGAATTCCTTCCCTATATCCCATCATTCCGTTCAYGGCATTAATGAAAGTTACTGATCCAAAGTTTATTCGAATAAATGGAAGAGAGGAGTGGAAGCAGATCCCAAAATCCTGAATTAAGGCTCCCAAGTGCCACTGCTTTGGCTTTAAGAGAGAAGCAAAGGAGTCCCTGCAGAGCCACTTCATCTGTTAAGATCAGTCACTGGTTAATCACTAAYACCAATTAACAGGAGACCCTCCAGTGGCAGAACTCCCAGGAACTGAAGCCAGGCAAATTCCCACAAGGAACAAGGCAGGGGTTTGCCAGCACTAAGAGCAATCCACGGGTAATAAACAATCAGGAAAGGCAAATTTCCCCTCGTAGGTGTCTCTGGAAAAGACTCCGATCCCACCTCAAGCAAAGGTCAGGGCCGTGAGTCAGGAATTTATGAGGTGCAAAGGGCAGAGAGGCACACGAATCGCCCCGGGAAACAACCAAGCACACGAGCTTTATGGGAACACTGCCAGGGAACACAAAACCACCCCGGAGCCGGGACGGGAGGCAAACAGCCACACGCCCAAAGCCCCGCGAGCTGCCCTCCTCCCCGGGGACTCAGCAGCCACATGGAGCAGGATGGGCCTCCCACAAACAGGAGCCCACAGGGAGATCCATCCCTGCTGCCCACGGGGCTGGAGCAGCGTTTCGGGGAAAAACAAGAGCCCGAAACATCCATTCCAGGAAGCATTGGAAATGGAGGGACTTGAAAGCACAGCCTGCCAGGGAGGGGAGGAAAACAGGGATGGATGGATGGATGGATGAGACAGGACAATAAAATACAATTTAAATATCCTTATTTAACATCAGGTTCGTCCACCAATCCTCAGGCAAAGCAAGCACCTCCAGCAACGACAAAAATCTGGATTAAAAGCATTCTGAGCTGACTCAGGAGCTGGTTAAAAGCATCCCCACTCCCATCCCCCCATGTCTTGTCCATGGATATTTGTATTTCTTAATCGGAAAAACACTGATGAGAAATACAAGAGATGGAAGGTAAAAASAGGAAAATATTTAATTTACTGCCTCAGCTAAAGACCAGGATCCAGCAGGGCCTGAAACCCAGCAACTCCCAGGAACACCGAATGCACCACAAACACAGCACAGACCCAGGAGGGGAATTTTTTCCAGACCTTTTGCAAATTTACCACCAAAAATTTGTCCCAGGAAAGGCAGGAAAGCAGGAAAACTCTGTCTGCACAGCTTGCAAAAAGCCTCTCCTGCACGGAGCAACAACCTCATGCACCAAAAAGGAACAATTCCCAATCCAAAGGCTGGGAATCCCCCAGCATCCACCAGGACGTGACAAAAGAGGGGGAAAATGGAATTTGCACAGTTCTCTGGGATAATTAAGCAGGGAGGTAACAGCAGGTGAGCAGTTTGCAGATGTAGCAAGAATAATGCACCTGAAATGGGGCTGGGATACAAGAACTGAGAGAGAGATCCCAGCATTTGTCAGGAATTGGTACCTCCTGATTCTGCTCTCCATGTCCAYTGGGGGAGATGCAGATGAAAAGAGATGGCCCCAAGCACAGAACCCCTGGAGGGGAGGCCAGGGCACACCTGGAGAGCAGCACAGAGAATTCAGCTGGCCAGGACCAGGTCCCTGTTTGCATGGAMTCATGGAATGGTTTGGGATGGAAGGGACCTGAAAGCTCATCCAGGTCCACCCCTGCCATAGGCAGGGACACCTCCCACTATCCCAGGCTGCTCCAAGCCCTGTCCAACCTGGCCTTGGGCACTTCCAGGGATCCAGGGGCAGCCACAGCTTCTCTGGAAAACCTGTGCCAGGGCCTCCCCACCCTCCCAGCCAGGAATTCCTTCCCAATAGCCCATCTAAGTTTCCCCCTTTCCAATTTTAAGCCATTCCCTGTGTCCTGTCCCTCCAGGCCTTGTCCCGAGTCCCTCTCCAGCTCTCCTGGAGCCCCTTTAGGCTCTGGCAGGGACTCTGAGCTCTTCCTGGAGCCTTCCCTTCTCCAGGTGAACATTCCCAGCTCTYCCAGCCTGGCTCCAGAGGGGCTCCAGCCCTGGGAGCAGCTCCGTGGCTCCTCTGGGCTCTCTCCAGCAGCTCCACGTCCTTGTGCTGCTGGCCCAGGGCTGGAGCAGCCCTGCAGGGAGGGTCTCACCTGAGCACAGGGGCACAGGGGCACAATTCCCACCTTTCCTTTCCTTTCCTGCTGCCCACGCCGTGGGATCAGCCCAGGGCACGGGGGGTTCTGGAATGGGGCAGGTCCAGCCTCACCCACCAGCACCCCAAATCCTTCTCCCAGGGCTGCTCCGGTGACACCTTTAACCGAAGGGACCATTCCGGTGTCTCCGTCCAGGCACTGACCCCTTCCACCTCCACAATCTCTGCTCTGACCTCTCCCCATCCCAGCAGCTCCCAGCCTCTGGCTCCCTTCCCTCCACAATCCTGGAAGCCACCACTGAGACTTTACCAAACATCCCAACAAATCCATGGATGCAGCAGCACCATTTGCCCATCGCCGCTCTGACCTTGCAGGGACAAGATTCCAAACCCCTCCAGCTATTCCCAAACTCCAGCAGCTCATTCCGAAGCGCATTTAATGGAATAACGCTAAAACACCAATGGGATTTAACAGAGGAATTTTAAGGGCCCCAAAAGGTGGGAAGCAGCTCTCCAGGGTTCCTCGAGAGTTGTCCCATCCTGTGCCACCCTCGGCAGCGACCGCCCCGTTCCCCGGGACAGGAAGCCAAGGATGCTGTGTCCAACTGATAGCGCAAGAGGAATTTTAAAAAGGCAACATGTCACGGCTCAGGCCCGCAGCCAACCTGCTTCAAAGGCCCTCGGCGTCCCCAAAGGGAAAATCAAGAAGGAGAAGGAAAAAAAGAACCCCAACACCACGTGGAAAACAAAGGAATCGCGCACGGAGGGTTTTGCGTCCGGCTCTGCCTCCAGCCCCGACCCCTCCGGCACTGCCGAGCTCCTGAATCTGTTCCTCAGCCCCCGGGCCTGGAACTGCTCCTTATCACCAGATCCAGGCATTTCCAGGCCAGGAGGGGCTGTCCCGGCCGTAGATCTCCGTCACGAACGCAGAGAGCGGCCGGCAATTCCCAGAGCAGCGGGAATCGTTCTGGAGTTACCGCATCCAGGAATTCCCGACCCAGCCCAAGAGGTGCGCACGGAACAGTTCAGCAGTGGGATTTCAACCCGTTTGTAACCGGTTTTAGCCAGGGAAAGCGGAAGCGAGGGATGCTGGAGCAGGCAGGGATCCACTCTCCACGTTCCCTGTGTTTGGTTCAGGATCCTTCAGGGTGGGAGTGAATTCCCTGGGGATAATCCACAACCCACGGTTTGCCACATCATCCTCACTCCACACAGCAAATGACCCTCTTATCCCAGGCTACTTCCCAAAAAACCATCAGCTTCCAAAGCCACTTCACCTCCGAGCCAAGGCGGCCACAGACAGGAGCCACCGCCGAGGGAATTCCAGGAGCCTGCGGAATTCATTTCTCCAAGCCCCATCCCTCGTGTGTTTACACCTCTGGCCTGTCCAAACACGGTGCCCTTCAGCAGCAGTTCCACTGCCTTCCTCCAGAGGAAAAAATAAAGTCCTGACTCTTCCTGTTTGGGAAGTGGGCAAAGGGAAAAACACCGTAGGACGCTGGTGCGGCTCAGAGAAAACCCTAAAAAAACGCCGACGCTCGGCACAGGATGTGTAAAAATAGGGCTGCTGACAGGATCGGCACAATTCACTATTTGTGAGTCCCACCTTCTCGGCTTGGAAAGGGACTTGGCCCTCTCACCCACCCTGGCTCCATGCGGGAATGCCGGCTGAAATGCCTCGGAGCAGGGAGGAAGGGATTTCAGGCACATGTCAAAGCTTTGGGAGGGCACAGGGGTTAATGAGGAACAGTTTGATGCCAGTCAAGGACAAATGAATTACAGTGGCACAGCCCTCACCTCTGCTGTGGAAAAGAGGAGGCTCCGAGGGAGACATTCCAGCACATTCCAGAGCCTAAAGGGGCTCCAGGAGAGCTGAGAGGGACTTGGGACAAAGCATGGAGGGACRGGACACACGGAATGGCTTCCCACTGCCAGAGGGGAGGGATAGATGGGATATTGGGAAGGAATTGTTCCCTGTGAGGGTGGGGAGGGGCTGGGATGGATTTCCCAGAAAAGCTGTGGCTGTCCCTGGATCCCCGGGAGGGTCCAAGGCCAGGTTGGACAGGGCTTGGAGCAGCCTGGGATAGTGGGAGGTGTCCCTGCCCATGGCAGGAGTGGGATGAGATGATCTTTAAGATCCTTTCCCACCCAAACCATTCCATGATTCCATGATCTACACTGACACTCAGCACCAAACCTGGGCAGCTCCTGCTTTTATCCAGCCCCAAATCATCCCTCGGCTTTCCCAGCCCTCCCTCTCCAYCCCAGCTGTGGGGGAAAAGGAACCCCAAAGCCAAGGAAACACCAAACTCTGCCCACAATCCCTCCCCACGCAGCTCCCAAGTGTCCCATGGACACAGGTCCCACACCCAGGGATCCTCCACCCATCCCTTGGGATCGGCTCTTTGCTCCCAATTCCAGCAGCCGAGCTCCCAAGTGAGGAATTCTCCTGCCATGGCTGAGGCTGCTGGGAGCAGGAGCTGCCCTAAAAACACATCCTTGTCCAAGAGACCCAAAAAACCACGCCAGGAGCACATTACAGAGCACGGAAAGGCTGGCAAAGGGAAGAGCAGCCTGGAAACAAGGATGGGAGGGATTCAGGGAATAGCCAAGCTGCCCAAATTTCATGTGGGAAAAGCACAATTCCAGAGCCAAGAGCAGGGTCAGCCTTGGTGGCATCTGCAGACAGAGGCCAAGGGGAAAAAACAACCCCATATTTATTTATTTTATATATACATTTCAACGTATTTCATATTTTTATATATCCAAGTAAATTTATTACRTATTTAAATATGCTTTATATTTTTATATATTTAAATATATATTTGTATATTCCATATAAATTATATATYSTCTATAAATTCTAAATTTTATATAYKTCTATATTCTATATTTAAATGTATRTATTTGTAATGTATATATTATATSCACCAGCTGGAACACACCAAGTTTGGACAGGGTGCAAAACCTGGTGTCCAATTCCATTAAATAACAGACAACAAGGAGGGAACACTGTGGATTAACCTAATGAATCATCAGCTAATTAAGAAATTCAAATTAAACCAGCTCCTGGCCCAGAAAAGAGAAGGGGAGCAGTTTTCCACGGAGGATTTGGAGCAGGGAGTGAAATCAGCCGTACAAAACCCTGCCTGGGAGGGGAGAGCAGAGGAGGCCCCAGCGGGGATGACAGAAGGAGCAGTCGTGTCCCAATCCCCTCCCGGAACAGGAAACAGCCCCCCAGGAACAGGGAAATGCCTGGAATGCCTCGGTACTTTAAAGATGCAAATCACTGCTAAAAATAAAAACAACAAAAAAAATCAAAACTAAGAGGAACCTGTTAGTGCTCACTGATTAAACCAAATCATTCCACAGCAGACTCTGAATCATGGAACATCCTGAGCTGGGAGGGACCCACAGGGATCATCCAGGGCAGCTCCCAGCCCTGCACAGACACCCCAGCAATCCCAGCCCGTGCATCCCTGGGAGCGTTGGCCAACACTCCCGGAGTTTGCTGTGAGAGGAGGGTCCCGAGGACCTTCCACAGCCATCCCTGTGACAGAATCCAGGGAAAGGTTTGGGTGGGAAGGACCTGAAAGCCCATCCRGTGCCACCCCTGCCRTGGGCAGGGACRCCTTCCACTATCCCAGGCTGCTCCAAGCCCTGTCCAACCTGGCCTTGGACACTGCCAGGGATCCAGGGGCAGCCACAGCTTCTCTGGGCAACCTGTGCCAGGGCCTCACCATCTTCATCRGGAACAATTCCTTCCCAATATCCCATCTCAATTTCCATTTTCCCAGCAGGAAGCCATTCCCTGTGTCCTGTCCCYCCATGCCTTGTCCCAAGTCCCTCTCCAGCTCTCCTGGAGACCCTTTAGGCTCTGAGCTCTCCCTGGAGCCTTCTCKTCTCCAGGTGAACATTCCCAGCTCTCCCAACCTGGCTCCAGAGGGGCTCCAGCCCTGGGAGCAGCTCCATGGCCTCCTCTGGAATCRCTCCACTAGGACAACATCTAAAATTGCTTCACCTTGGAATTTTCCCTTTGCTCACTTTACAGGACACCTCCTGAATGCCACCATTTCCCAGCCCAGCAATTCCCAACCCTGCCAGGAGGCACATGGAGCAGCCTGAGAGATTCCAGGRACACACCCACTCCTTCCCTCCTGCCAGGTGCTGGCCAAAGGGACCATAAATCTCGTATTTACAACCTAAAAAAAAAAACCTCCCAGAGAAAACATATCGAAGTGCAACGATCCTAAATACAGCACATTTTTATTCTGCAGCTCTGCCAACATCCATTTTTTCATGGCATTTTCCAGCTCCTGGATGGGAATTCGTGTGTTTGGATTATCTCTGCCCACCTGGGAGAGCTTCTCCCAAACTCCTGGCCAAGCACACACCAAAAATAAACAAATTGCTCCTTTGTGATGCATTTTCTGAGCAAACACAGCGAAAAACTGTAAATCTTGGACATTTGGGGATGTTTCTGCTGGAAAACTGGAACACCCGGCCCATTCCAGCGAAGGACTGGATGCAAACATCCTGTTCACACACACACTGCGAGCAGTGGCCAAGAAATAAAGAGAAATAATCAAAAACCACAGCTTTTAGCGAGGAGAGKCACCCCTGGGCAACATTCACTGCTCTGGGAATAGGACAGAAGTGTTTCCTGCAGTTTTCCTGCTCACACCAGCTCCTATCCCGGCCTTTATTGGGTTTTCAGCCCTGCCCCCACGAGCAGATGGTCAGATCACAAACCCCCTCTCACTGGACACAGTCAGGGCTGGTGATTCCAGCAAAATCCAATGGAAGCTCCTGCTCCTGGCACCCCTGGGACCCCCTCTGGCACTGATGGGGCCGGGCTGGAGCATCTGCACAATCCCTGGTGGGATCCCTCCGAGGAAGGAGYTGCTGGGATCAAACCTTCCCAAATCCATGCAGAAAGAGGAAAAAAACCACCACAACATGGAACAGCTGACGGACAGCTCTAGGATACCTCGTGGCCCTGTGACTCCTCATGGATTTAGCCGGTTTTCCCAAGGAACAGAGCAGAAAACGKGGATACCCAGAGTGCTCTCAGGGACAGGAGGGTGGCAGCTGTGGAGCTGCCCTGGGGATGTCCCCAAGGGCTCAGCCACAGACCCCAAAACAGCYCCATTAAGCCCTCAAGGTGTCCCACAGAAGGATAAAAGCCCCTGGGGTTTGAAGCAGCCTTTGCAGGACTGCTCCTCCCAGCAAACTCCCAACAMACTCCGTGCTCCTCCAAGGCAGGGAGCAGCGCTGCCTCTCCTCGCTGGCTACTCAGAGGAGTAAATCCTGCTCCGGCGTGGGACACTGGGAGCCTCCCAGCACAGCACGCCGGGCTCGSRTGCTCGGTGTGCAACAAAGCACAAACTCCGAGCTGGGGGCAGCTCCACGGTTTGGTGCTCTGGGAAGTTGGGAACTCGCCCTCCCACAGCCTCCGGGGCCCAGGATGCGCAGCCCAGAGGAAGCATCTCCTCGGTGACCGCTCGGGAGCGCAGGGACACCATGGAGAGCCCGGCTGGGGTCTGAGGGCGGAACTCAGCCAGAGGGTGGCACAGCCGCACAACCCCAGCCCCAAGGTGGTGTTCCCTCTCCCTGGACCTCTCTCCTTCCTCATCCCATCTTTCTGCAGTGCCTTCCCTCTCCTCAGGGCCTCCCCCTTGGAGAGCAAGGTGAGGGTCTGAGCATGGAATCATGGAATGGTTTGGGTTGGAAGGACCTTAAAGCTCATCCCATCCCACYCCCTCCCACAGGCAGGGACACCTTCCACTAKCCCAGGTKGCTCCAAGCCCYRKCCAGCCTGGCCTTGGRCACTKCCASGGATCCAGGGGCAGCCACAGCTTCTCTGGGATTTCTATGCCAGTCCTTCCCCACCCTCACAGCCAGGAAATCCTTCCCAATATCCCATCTATCCCTGCCCTCCAGCCATTCTCTGTGTCCTGTCCCTCCATGCCTTGTCCCAAGTCCCTCTCCAGCTCTCCTGGAGCCCCTTTAGGCTCTGAGCTCTCCCTGGAGCCTTCTCTTCTCCAGGTGAACATTCCCAGCTCCCAATCCATTCTCCCTGTCCCTGGGATTGCCCCACCCAGCCCAGTCCTCCCACCAGGTCCAGAGGGTGCAAGCACAACAGCCCCGGGGATCTCCGCACGGAATTCCCGCTGGCAACACCTTCCGCGTGCTCTGTTCCCACCGGGGCCCTTTGTTTGGGATGTTATTCCGGCCTCGCCGAGGAGCTGGGTTTTCGTGCGCTCYGGCAGACACTCTCAGTTATTTTTCACGGCAGCGTCACTCGGGTCGAGCCAGGTTGAATCTCAACKTGCACTTCCTGCTTTTATTTCCAGCTTCCATTTATTTTTCCGTCCCRGGCACTGCCTGCAGCCTCTGCTCGGCAGTGTTAGCCCCGCGGATAATTAAACACGGCTTTGTTRTCGTTCCCTCCTAAAGCCTGAGGACTCTGAGGGCAGGCAGGGAGCACAACAGGCTCTTAAGCACCGACATCCCCCATATTTTGTTTTTCTAACTCCATTATTATTTATTATTACTTAGAGTTTCCAATAAAAATTAAAGCGCTGCCGAGCTGGCCCGGTTTGGAGCAGAATTTAAGAGCATCCTGYACATTCAAAACTTCCGTGCCAGACCCAAATCTGAGCACCAGCACCAAAAACGATCAAGCAAAAAGAATTCTGATTGTGCCCTTAACCTGCACGACCAAAAGCTCGTCCTGGGTAAGACACAGAGATCCATTCGAGAGGGAAAACCTAAAAAAACTGAACCTGAATCCAAACAAAGCTGCATCCCACATCCCAGCTCCAGGGATGCTCTGGAATGAGGTGTTACAAAGGGTTTGACCTCACCTRTATGTCCAAGAGACAGATGATTTTAAGGAAAATAATAAAACTATTTTATTTCAAGGTTATTCTGCGTGGATTTCTATTATTTGGGAGAATCAGACGGGAATGAAATTAGATTGTGCTTCCCAAGAGAAAATATTTAGTTATTAGCTTCGGACGGCCAGAAATTCAGGTTAAGAAATAAAATCAAGAAATGAAGATTAAGTGCAAAAAATAAACACTTCATGCAGGGCCAAAAAACTGCTGCGTTKTTTTCCTATTACAACTATTTTTGGCAGAAGATTTCACATCCCCTTGAGCTGCACAATAGTATTGAAGGCATTTTATAAAAACACAAACAGCCCTGACATGTTTTACTGAATCCATRGATGTGTCATCCACCAAGTTCCCTTCCAGCACCTATTTTGGAATTCTCTCCCGAAGCAAGAGCACAGAGTTTGTCTGGCACGGCACAATCCGTGGCACGGCACCAACTGAAAATGTTCATTTTTAGCTGCTGCTTCCCAAGCGAGAAGCAAACGGGGCCAGCACGTGACAGGGGAGAGGAAGGACTGGGATTGGGGTTTGGCAGGGGAGAGATTCAAACCCAAATTCCCGGGGCTTGACGTGATTTCAGCACAAAATATCACCCACAGGTAGGAGGAGGATGCTCCAGGGGAGCTGGAGAGGGACTTGGGACAAGGCATGGAGGGACAGGACACAGGGAATGGCTTCCCACTGCCAGAGGGCAGGGAGAGATGGGATATTGGGAAGGAATTCCTGGCTGGGAGGGTGGGGATGCCCTGGCACAGGTTGCCCAGAGAAGCTGTGGCTGCCCCTGGATCCCTGGCAGTGTCCAAGGCCAGGCTGGACAGGGCTTGGAGCAGCCTGAGGTAGTYTGAGGTGTCCCTGCCCATGGCAGGGGGTGGAATAAAGGAGCTTTAAGATCCCTTTCCACACAAACCATTCCAGAAGTGATGAGCAATGAAGTCTGGAAGATTAAAGGGGTAATCTGGGATTATTAATCCCTACCGAGGGAGCTGAGCATGGACTTTCTATTTCTACCAAAGGCAACACCTCCCTCCCGCAGGAAAATCCCACCAGGCTGGTTCCTGAGCCAAGACCACGGGAAAATTCACTCTGGGTTGAAAAGCCCCAAATTTCCTCCATTCTTTCTCCAAGACTTGACCCCTCTTCCGTTCATCCTGGTCCATAACATCCCATATCYCACAGCAGCTCCCGCTCCTGGACCTTTTCCAGAGCGAGTCCAACCCTCCCTACACGCACACAATAAAGCCACRTTCCCACTGTGTCACCTGTGCAGCAACACATGGAAAACATTCCTTTAACAGGTACCATCTTCCAGGAGATTGTATCTGCTGGCAAGGAAGTTCACATTCCCATGGGATTCCAGACAACAGCCTGGAATTCAAGTCTGCAGCTGTGTCCCTCCCCCAAAACCCTGCCAGGAGCTGCCTCCACACTTCCAGCAGCTTCTCCTACTTTGGAGCTCTTCAGTACTCAGCAGGGAGGGGGAAATGCTCCTCACACTCATCCTGTCCCTTTCTGTCCCCTTTGGAAGGCCATGGGGGGGGGGGGGAAGAGGAAAACAACACCACTTGGCTTCTCAGTGAACCTTTTATAGGAAAACCCAGGCAATCTCTTCCCATCACTRAGGGATTTTAAGGAGATTTTGTTTGTTCTTTTTGTGAGCGAGGGCAGAGCTGAGCCTTGGTCCCAGCCRCACATCCCACATCCCGATCCATGGGCATCCTTGGCCTCCACTGGGTAGTCAGGTGGAGGAAAATTATTAAAAAAACCCCAAGGCCAGGTAACAGGTCATTAAATGKATCCCAGGATTCCTGGGCCACTGTGGGAATGTCCCTGCCCACAGCAGAGGTTGGAATTTGATGGTTTTAAGATCCCTYCMAACCMAAACCACCTGGAAGTTCAGGAAGGAAAGTCACCTCTGCACAGTTGGACCTTTCCATCACTGCCAGCTGTACCTTAAAATCCCACAAGGCACCCAAAAAGCAGGAATATCACCAGCTCATCCTCAGCTTTCTGAGTGGCTCTGGTTGAGGATTCCCTGACCTGCTGCTCCTTTGTCCCAGGGCCTGGAAGCAGAGCCCATGGCGTGAATCCTGCCCGAGCAAATTGCCAGCCCCGAGGCCAACCCAGCAGGAGAACCAATTATCCCTGTGCTCATTTTCCAAATCAAAATGGATTTGGAAGTGCAGAGAGGAAGCTCCAGCAGGCAGGCACAGTGTGCATCCTCACTCCTGCAACACGGACAACAGGCTGGGCATTCCCAAGAAATCATGGAATCATTTCTAGCCCGAGCTGGATCAACTCCTGGCCCTGCACAGGACGACTCCAAGAATCCCACCCTGTCCCTGAGAGCTTTGTCCAAATAATTCTTTATCATGACCTCAAACTGCATCCAGAGATTTATTAAAGGACGTGATTCCTTCAAGCACAGCCACAGGAAATCCTGYGCAGCCTGGGCTCCTCCAGTCAGACTTTTCAGGGAATTATGGGTGGAACCACCTTGAGCAGGACAGCACCAGCAGAGGGGTCACCGCGCCTGCCCTCGCCAGGGGTGACAAGRGACTGCTCTGGGGCAGCACAATCCAGAGGAAAGCCCTTCTGGAGGCTCCTCAAACCCACTGGGAGCAGCACAAACCCTCCCCAGAGGCTTGGGCAGCTGCTCCCTGGAAATCACACAATCCTTGGAAAAGACCTTTAAGATCATCAAGTCCAAGCACCAACYCAGCAGCACCACGTTCACCACTGCCCCATGTCCCCCAGTGTCACATCCACAGGGATTTTAAATCCCTCCAGGGATGAGGACTCCACCCCTGCCCCGGACAGTCTGTTCCAATGCTTTACAGCCCTTTCCAGGAAGGAATTTTCCAAATATCCAATCYAAATCTCCCCTGGCACAGCTCGAGGCCGTTCCCTCTCCTCCTGTCCCTGTTCCCTGGGAGCAGAGCCCAACCCCCCCTGGCTGCCCCCTCCTGTCAGGGAATTCCCAAGAGGGAAAAGGTCCCTCTGGATCCTCCTTTTCTCCAGGCTGAGCCCCTTTCCCAGCTCCCTCAGCCCTTCCCTGGACACGCTCAGAATCCAGCTCCTCCACAAGGCCATCCTCCCCACCTCACCGCTGACAGACCGTGCCCACCCTAATCCCAAWCCCTTCCCACAAGATGCTCCATAGGAAACGAGGGAGCTGAGCCAAGATTCAGGATTTAGGTTTGCCAAAGGATTTTCTTCCCAGAGTCAGGACAACCCCCAGTGGGAAGTGCTGCTTCTCCACCCTCTGAAGTGTTAATGAGGGGCAAGAGTTGGGATAAAACACCCAAACCCAGCACCCTGGTGGGAGCAGGGATAAAACTGTGACCATCCCATATCACAGGGAATAACAGCAGTGTGGGGATTCACTCCTTCCCTACCCAAAAAGGGAATTCCAGAGGAACAGCTCCAAGCAYTAAATGCTCGTGGGTGGCAATGAAAGTGCTGAAAAGCCATTTCTGTGCTCCGAGGTGTGCTAACTCTGGAAAAAGAATTTAAATATTCGCACCCCCCTCACCGGGGTTAAACAGCAGCAGAGGAGATTTTCAAGGAATAAAAAGGAAAAAATYTCCTCCCCTGGAAAATTCAAGAGGCCGGATTGCAGCTAAGCACACGTGCACAATTATCCATGCCAGAAAGCAAGCCATGTGAAGAGCTAATTAGCTAATACAGGAATAATGAGGAGCTTCTTCAAACATCAGGAGCAGGAAAGCTGCCAGAGCAAGGAAGTGGGAGTTCAAGGAAAGCTCTTCTACATGACTGGGCAAAGTAGAAATAGGAATTATTTTTTTTGTTATTAAATAGTTTAAAAATATGTTGAAAAAGTACAATACAGCAAAGGACACAAGAGATTCTCTGGGTGGCATTCCCACGTTTCCTTCACCAGGACTCTTGGAAGGAGCCAGACTGGTTAACCAGGGGGATGTGGTCTCCCAAATGCACTTCAATGTTGAAAGCATTGTGAAAATTCAAAAAACCATAATAATAAATGCTCTCTGTTCCTCTAATCCAGATTTTTCCACAAGGGACTGGACATCAAGATGACATTTTGCAGAGGACACACARCTATTCCCTTGGATCGGCTCCAAAGCCAAAAAGCTGCAACGGATCTTGCGAGAGAGAGGATCAGGTGACAAAAGGACAAGGAGAGCCCCGTGTGAGCAGGGCAGGGCACGGGGAGGGCACAAACCCTTTAAAAACCCTTCACAGCCCACCCAGAGCACCAGCAGTGTCACAAGTATCAGCTCCGAGCACAGAGAATGCAAGAAAAAGAGGAGAAAACAAAGCAAAAATCAGCCCTGTGGCCCTTCCCACATATCCATACGCGAATCTGCAYGCTGATGCCCCTGATCTTCCCAGCATCACCACAAAAAGGTGAGAGCTGCACGAGGAAAGAACAGCAGCAGCGATAATGAGCAATCAGAGCAGCTCTGCCAGGAGAAAAGAGGGAATTCATTAAGAACCTGCCGCTTGGAAGGGAAAAAAAATAAAAATCCGAGTGAGTTGATATTTCTCCTAATCCTCTGTGACAGCCTAGACCTGGCCCCAGCAACCAAAGCCACCAAAGCTCGACCCTAAAGGAATTAAAGACACAATTAAACTGCAGAACTCATCGCTCTGAATGGTTCAGCGGGAAAGGACTGAAAATGGGGAGGAACGAGTGGTGGAGGAAAGACCCATRGGAAGCTCCTGAACGGAGAATCTCTGGCACAAACCGTGCCCAAAGTCCAACCTGCAAAAGCCTGGAAGGACGAGGCAGTGTTTGCTCTGTGATCCCGGGATAAGCACCACTCCTCCCCCCTGAGCCAGGACAATGAGGGGAAGCTTTCGGCACAGCCAGTACCAGCATTCCCATGATTTTCCCCGTTAGGAAGCACTTCATCTCTCCTAAATCCCTGCTGCCATTGCAGCCCAGATTCCAGCAAAGAGCTTTTCTTCCTCTTCTCAACAGCCCATTCTGCATCCGAAGATGAATTGTGGGCCTGTCTTGTCTCCTCCAGATGAAGCAATCCCAGCCCTTCCAGCGTTTTCCCAAGGGTTGYGTTCGCTCTCCTTTGGGACACAGATTCCGACAGGCAGAGCCGTTCCCGTGCTGCAGCCCCGGACTGAACCGRCAGTTCGTTTGATTTATGGGAGAAAAGGACAAGAATCCCTCCAACCACCGCGCCACAAAGACAGAAGGGACAGGCTGGGTGGACTGAAATGGCCCAGGACTCTGCCTGCACAGGGACAACCAGCCCAGCTCCCGCTTTTCCACACTCCTCTCCAGGCAGGACAGCAGAGCGCCAAAGATGAGCTCAGCCGCCAGCTCAGGATGAAATACTGCAAAGTCATCCACAGGGACAGCTCCAGAGACATCCAAACCCCTCAGCAGAGCAGCCTTTCCCTGGAAATTCCAGGGGAATCTCCCCTTTTAGCTTCCCACCTCCCAGCACTGCTATCSCATTCCTGTCGCACACGGGGTGCCGGGAGGGTGAGCAGGGAATGAATTCCCACATCCCACAGAACAGGAACAGGCATTTGCTAAGATGTCCTCTGACAGTGATTCATGACATTCCAGACAGGAATGTACTGGTGTGAGAAAGCCYGAGAAAATCCAGAGTATAAATAATGGAGCAGTGCAAGCTGTTCCTTCTGATCGCAGCAGGGCCGGAATAGAACAGGTTATGGGAATTACAAGGATCCACCATCTCTGAGTCGTTTGCAGAACCTCAGCACCAATGAGGGGAAAGTATCCCTAAAACCCGAGATAATTGAGGAAACACCTTCAGGCAGAGGTGCTGATGCCYCACGCATTAAGCCAGAGCAGTCTGGATCATAAATGCTGATTATTTCACAGGACAAATTCCTGATACTTTTTCCTCCCCACCAAAAAACTTGGGAGCTGCACAGCATCAGCCTGACCAGAAGGGAATGATAATACAATTCCAGCAGGGCTGCAGTGAACTGTCTTTTAAGAGACACTTAATTATGGACACATGAAGAGAGGCCCAGGCTCCAGTTCTCAGGAGGTTGCAGATTCCCTGTGTGGGTGGCAGGAAAATGGGCTGAAAGATCCTTCAAAAGATCCTGGGAGGTTTTTATGAGCAGACAATTGACAGTTGTTCCAAGCAGCTTCCTGAGCGAGCTCTGTGGCCAGCACTCCGTGTCTAGACAGCCTGTGCTCTTTCTTCCTTGCTGGGAGCTGATATTCCACGAATTCTGCACAGGACAGAAGGGACGGGGCTGCTGGAGATGGGATTCGTGGAGCCAAGGGTCAGAACCACTCAGTGTAGGTTTAGCTCTGTGTAAGTTCTCAGGGGACTTTGACAGATGCTGGGGATGATTTTCGGATGTTCTTCAATTCCTGCTGTGCCTGGGACCCTGAGGAGACGCTTCCTAGTCCTGGCATGTGGGAGGGAAGGTCCCCTTCATCCCAAAGCTCATCCAGGGYCTCCCTCCCTCCTACCCACGGCTGCTGGACAGAGCCCAGCAATCCCAGCCCCTTCCACCAGTAAAGGTTATCCCAGGAGTGATCGGAAGTTCCCTCATCACTCCTCCACTCCAAACCAAATCCAGGGAAGCTGTTAAGCCACAGTCTGTCGCCGCTCCTCGCTCCACATCTGCACCACAGACCTTATCCTCATGTCACCCCCTGGAACAAAGATTGGGACCAGCCCGGCCACCCTCCGCTCCCAGCACCCGGCCCAGAGGGCTCCAAGTGATGCTCCTGCTCCTGCCACGGTTTCCGTGCTCATCCAAACCCCACGGACCGGCTACATCCCCAAACAACCCAAGCGGTGTCCCACCGGCTGAGGGAGCTGCAGGGAAGGGACAGGGAACCGCAGGGAAGGGACACATCCGAGCCCAGGGATGGCTGACAGCAGCGCTGGCCCCAGCCCAGCGCCCTGCACCAAACCCCAGTGCCAGTCTAGACACTGGGAGGCCACAAACAAGCCCAGGATGGAGTGGGGGGAGCAGATCCAGCTGAAAGAACTCCCAGAAGGTGGGAAAAGGGGGACAACCCCAGGCAGCCCGACCAAGCCCCGCCAGTGTCCATGGCCACRGAGCAGGAATGACCCAGGTTTGTGTCTGCCTGGACAAACTGCCCGAGCTTTTATAAATCCAGCAAAACTCAATCCTAGCTTGTGTCCCTACCAAGTCCCTCTCTCCCATCCCCACACAACCTCCTCTCTGGGCTGGAAATCTGGGATACCACACAGCCAAACATTCTTTAGCTGGGTTATTTTTCCACCCAGATCCGTTTTCCATCAGAGTTTACCTCAGGACTCATAYCGAAGCCACAACTCCCAGGTTAGAAGATGCTGGGAGCTCAGAGGGGCTAAGGAAGAATCCCAGCACTTGCTGGACTCCATAAGTTTATGTCTAGGAGAAAAGCCTCAGTTTTCCAAGTTCAGCACCAGAATCCCGAATGACAGGGGAACAGAGCTGTCAGAGTTCCAACTCGGCTCCAYTGGAAGCTACAGGAGAAAATAACCCAGAGAACATTCCCTGTCCATTCCATGTACAGCTCACGGAATTTCCAGCTGTGAGGGTGAGGAGGTCCTGGCATGGATTTCCCAGAGAAGCTGTGGCTGCCCCTGGATCCCTGGGAGTGTCGAAGSCCAGGCCGGACAGGGCTTGGAGCAATCTGGGATGGTGGAAGGTGTCCCTGCCCATGGCAGGAGGTGGAACTGGAATCAAGTCCCTTCCCTCCTAAACCATTCCATGATTCTATGATCTGCCAAACATTCAAGACACAAGACCCACAATCCTAGGWAAAAAAAAGGAATGAGGACCTTGAGCTCCCCAGTTTCAGCTGGACCCAGGCACAGGGAGGTCACAGGCAGSGAATGGCCGTGGAGCGATGCTGGAACAGGGAACGGGTCAGCCAGGAAAACACCAATCCCAGACACCGACATGGAAGAGCTGCTAAAGGAATCAGGGAACACATCTCAATTACAGCCCTGCTTTAATCCCAGTCAGGAGCTGCTTAGCAGAAACACGACCTCATCTAGAGCTTCATTTCACTCCGGGGTTCAACAGCTCTGTAATCTCTGCACACACACAATTATATTTAATAGTTTCATATCTGCTACAGTTCCGTATAAAAGCCCAGACTGGATGATTAATTCCTGTCCGAGGCACAGCATTTCCCACTTTTCCAGCAGGACACTGGGAAGTACCAGCCCCAACAGGGCCGATAAAGCCTCAAGCACTAAGGAACAACCCGGAAAGTAAATATACACCTAAAAGGAAACAAAAGCAGAGTGATGATCTCACTGGCACAGGAACAAGCCCTGAAATCAGGCAGAGAACAACAACAAGCCCTTGGAAATCCTGATCACTCCCAGCACCTGGCACTGCAGGAGAACCAGGAGTGAAGGTGCACATGGAGCAATGAGAGATGCGATCCACACCACGGAGAACTGAGCTCCCAAGGAAATCACTCTGAAAGGAACAATTCCTGCTAGAACCGAGGGAAAGACCTGCTCCAGCCTCCCAGGCTCCAAGGAGAACACTGCAGCGTGGTGTGGTTTTATCCGAGTTTAAAGAGGAGAGCAGACACGGGAACACTGTAACCACACCTGTGTGGCCTCACAGGGCTGCGTTAATTCACCCAATGCTGATTAAAAACATCTTCAATTTATCAAACGCTGCTTAAAAAACCCTTCACTGCCTCAAAAAGCTGCAGACGCGGCCTGAGAGCAGCACGAGGGTTTTCAAGAGGGACAGACACAGCTCGARGGGCTGAACCCAAGAGAAGATTCAGAAGTGACTTCATCCCGGGCTGTGCCCGAGCCAAGGGGTGACACCAGGAGTTAAAGGACACTGCAGGGGAACGCAGGGAAGGAAAGGACAGCCAGACATCCCCAGGCTGGAACCAAAAACTGCTYTTAAATTACCTGGAATTCAGATAATCACAGGGGCACCCCTCAGATGCCAGGCTGAGCACAGGGGTGAACACATATAGACATTTACGTAAATATATACATTTGTAAATATGTACGCGCATTTATGGGGTGCCACACAAGAAAACCTCACTGCTACCCATCTTCACTCAGGGACCAGGGCTGCAATATTACAGGCCATCGCCGATTTCCCAAAATAAATAAACAACGCTGCTGAAACGGCCGGAAAATTCACTAAACGGCAAGAAATGTCAATTACACGTAATAAAAATGGGAGCACTTGGGTGTCACAGTTTAGCCAAGAGCTGGCTTTAAGCTACAAACACTTTCTCTTCCCCTAAAAGGTTTTATGAGCCTGCAGAATTAARGGATCCTTTGAAACCCAGATCGAAAGGGGATCCAAAAATACTGTCTATAATGAAGCGTAATGAGAGAAAGAGAGAAAAAGGGGAATGAGAACAGCAGAAGGAAGTGGAATTAGAAGCAATGGGTGTAATTAGCAGAGGCTGAACAGCAGGAAAGTCATCCTGATTTTGATTCCAGGAGCATCACAGGCTCCAGGGGATCCCCCCAGGCTCCTGAGCTCCGTGTCCTTCAGACACAGCAGCAGTGCCAGGGAAAAGGGACACACCAGGGCTGTGGCAGCACCTCCCTGTGTCCCAATTCCCATCTGGGAAGCAATTCCCGTCCCCGAGGAGGGCCGGGCCGGTCCCACATCTGCACACTGGCACAATGGAGTTCCGGCACCCACTCCCAGAGCCAGAGCACAGAGGGAAAACAGCGCTGGAAGGGACTTCAAGGAGCAATCTCCTCCTTGCCCTGCCCCAGGGCAGCAATTACTACACTTGCCATTTTTCTAGCACAAAACTCTCTCCCTGCTGGGTGGGACGCAAACCCACCCAGACAGATCAATTGGTTGGACCTTACAGTTCCCATCTTAACCCCTCCATCCCCTCCCAGGGTGGCAATCGGCARTCCACGGAGTATTGCTCTCGGAATATCTCGCTCGGAGGAGCAAGGAGCTGATAAAAGCCCAATTCCGCAAACAAAGGCAGCGGCAGGAGCCRCCCCAGCGCGGCTCTGAGCTGTGCTCTGGGAGTGCTGTTCCTAGAAGGGAAGCCAGCCTGGCTCCTGGACACACAATTCTTCCATGATGCCTACAAGAAGTGAGTCACCTTTTTYAAAAAAGTTTCCACCATCCTCTTTTCCGGGCTCTGCAGCACATCGTGTTTACCCTGAGCTGGTCCGGCTTAACTCTGAAATCCTTGGAGCAGGTASTGCTCGTGCTTATCGTCAATATTCCTGAGGAAATATCCCCACATTCCAACCATTAATGCAGTAACGCCCAGACACTTCGGAGCGATTCTCCCGTGGGTATGCAAAGCTCCACATCAAGCCCAACTCCTCACCCAACTTTAATCCTAAAAAACAAGATCAGCGGCACTTCACCCTCTGAAATGGAAACAAACCCACCCACACTCTTCATTCCTCCTGGCGCTTCCCAGCCATCCAAACCAGTTCTTTCACATTAATAAATCCAGTTCTCAGCATCTCCCGCTGTTCAGTTTACCTTGAAACGTTTCACGGGAAACTTCACGAAGAAAACTGCAAAAAGTCCAAAAAACGCGAAGAAATGGGCAATTCCAAAGTCAATCCAGAGCTCTGCTGCTCCGCAAATGAAAAGCTTTCCCGCTTTAGCTCCGTRCCAGCACTGCAGCATCACTGCAAGTCCCACAGCTCCGAGCCACCTCATCTTAAAGAGGCCACAGGAGCCAGCCCAAGCCATGACTTGGGGAAACTGAAGGCAAAGGAACAAAGCAGGGGGTGGGATGGGAGGCTCCGCTCCTGATTGTGCCCAACCGTTCCCACCTGGCGCCCATTCCCACATCGGCGGCACCTGGATTCCCACATCGGCGGCACCTGGATTCCCACATCGGCGGCACCTGGATTCCCACATCGGCGGCACCTGGGGCTGATGCGGAGCAGCTGAAGGGGGAGGTGAAACCCAGGCCAGCCCCGAATTTAACTCTGCGATAACGCAGCTATTTCCACTTTAATCCGAGTATTTTGGGTAACGCTCCTCTCGCCTCCCCCACCCCTCGCCGATCAATGCGGTCACAACGAGCTGTAAATATCCTCTGTCCATTGTACCATCCCCAATCCCGAGGGTAACGCACACACCTGCGCTCGGCTAACGTTTCGGGTGGATTTAAAGTTCTTTGGAGAACTTCTGCACTACTTTAAAGGCGGGGAAGGAGAAATGAGTTATCTCAGGGCAGTGATGCTGRCACGGTCCAGCAAGAAGGAACAGATGTGCACAACGTAGCTAAAACATCACATTTTTTAAGAAAACGGGTGATTTCTCGCCAGACGCACCTTTTAGATTAACACCACGCCAGGAGCCACCGGGGCAAAACCTGCAGCACGCACGAATCCCAGCGGGTGGAAGGGCAGATCCAGCGGGAAGGAGGGAGGGAAGGTGATGGAACAGGGAAACGGCGGCGCTCCGGGCCGGAGAGAGCTCCGCACGGCCGGCAGCCGCAGCCGGGCTGTCCCCGCCGCGGGAGATGCGGACCCCGGGGGGAAGATGCTCCACGGGAGAACAAAGGAGCCGCGGAGCATCCCGCGGGGTGACCCCATCCCGCGCCGCACCCGCGGCAGCGCCGACAGAAAGCGACAGAAACCGACGGAGGGCGGCACGGGCTGCGCCGGGAGAACTCCGCCACGTCCCCGGCGAAGCCTCCCCAGCCCCGCAGCTCCGCGGAGCCCCCGGTGCCGCACCTGAGCGTGGGGCCGATGCAGGCCGTGTCCGTGCTCTCGATCTCCCGCAGGATCCGCTCGTGCTCCGCCGCCGTCTCCAGGCTCTCCGGCTCCGCCATCTTCGCCCGCTCCATGGGGCCGCCCCGGCCCCACCTGCGCGGCCCCGCCCGGCACGGCCCGGCCCGGCCCGGCACGGCCCCCCCGCCACGGCAGCGGGAGCGGCGGCCCGGCCCCGCGCGGGGCACGGCGGGAGATGCAGCGCGGCAGCGCGGGCGCTCGGGAGATGTAGTGTGCGACCGCGCGGGCGAGGGAGTGCCGGACCGGGGTACCGCGGGGGATGGAGGGCGGGACCC
>JACAXG010000201.1:741249-784791 GCA_018881555.1 Amblyornis subalaris | reverse complement strand
GTGTGGGACCCACGGGAGATGTAGTGTGCGACCGCACGGGCGAGGGAGTGCCGGACCGGGGTACCGCGGGGGATGGAGGGCGGGACCCACGGGACATGTAGTGTGGGACCGCACGGGCGAGGGAGTGCCGGACCGGGGTACCGCGGGGGATGGAGGGCGGGACCCCGGACGCACGGGGGATGGCGTGCGGGACCCACGGGAGATGGAGTGTGGGATACCACGGGAGGTGGAGTGTGGCATACCACGGGGGATGGAGTGCGGGACACCATGGGAGATGTAGTGCGGCACCGAGGAGCCACGGGAGATGGAGCGCGGGACACCACGGGCGATGGAGCGCGGTACTGGGGAGCCACGGGATACCACGGGAGTTGGAGTGCGGGGCCGGGACACCGCGGGAGATGGAGTGCGGGAAAGGGGCTGGGAGACAGGGACACAACGGGAGATGGAGTGCGGGAAAGGGGCTGGGAGACAGGGACACAACGGGAGAGATGGAGTGCGGGACCGGGACACTACGGGCGATGTAGTGCGGGACCAGGGAGCCGCGGGAGATGGAGTCCAGGACCGGGACAGCACGGGGGATGGAGCGCGGGAGGAGTTTGAGAGCGGGGTACCACGGGAGATGTAGGGCGGCAGTGGGACACCACGGGAGATGTAGTCTGGGAAGGGGGCGGGAGTGCGGCACACCACGGGAGATGTAGTCCGGGAAGGGGCCGGGCCAGCGCGGCCGCTCCTCCCAGCGAGGGAGGACGGACCGGGGGCGGCCCCGGGGCTCGGGAAGCCGGCGGGAGATGGAGCGGGGGTGGGGTCGTAGAAGGGACACGGCCCCATAGCACAGTCCCCGTGTCCTTCTCACGAGGGCCACAGCCCCGTGGCAGGATCCCAATGTCTTCCCCCATATGGGGACACAGCCCCATGGCAGGGTCGTCCTGTCCTCGTCTGCAAGAGGACACAGATCCTTCGCACGATCCCAGTGTCCTCCCCCATATGGGGACACAGCCCCATGAGCATGACACCCCCATTGAGGGGACACAGCCCCCATGGTGGTGACACCCGACACAAGGGGACACTATCCTCTGGCAAGGACCCCGTGTCCTTCCCCATATGGGGGCACAGCCACATAACCGGGACCCCATGGACTCCTTCATGAAGAGACACGGGCCCATGGCAGGATCCCCACACCCTCCTCCATGAGAGGACGCTGCCCCTTGCCAACGACCCCATGAATCGCCCTGAGGGGACACAGCCCCGTGACACTGACACCTTTGTGAAATCCCAGCAGGAAAGAACCCATGTCACTGCCCCATGAGGGATGAACCCCTGCTCCTCCCGCCCCATCCCGTTCCTCAGCCCCATAGACAATGTCACCCCCACCCTGAAAAGGTGCCATGGACCCCAAGGAAGCTCCTGCGGACCCCAAGCCACCCTTGGGCTGGATCCCGAGCCATCCCACCCGCTGCTGAGTGCCGTGCACCCCCTGAGCCGTGGGAGCCAGGGACACGGCGGAGCTTCCTCCGACAAACAGCACCATCCCCCAGGAGCAGCCCTGCGTGTCAAGGTCTCGCGGTGTAACGCTGCTGCTCCCGGTGTGACTCCCTTCGGAAGCAGCTGGACGTTGTTGTTATTAATTCACRTTGGGAAAACAGCTCTGGAAGGTCCCGTTCCCAGCCACACCTTATCAGGTGCTGTCCTTGCACGGGAATGCCACAGCACCCTGGGATGGAGAGCAGGAACGATCCCAGRATACCACCGAGGGTTTCTGCCTTTGCTTTTGTTGTTTCACCTTCTGAGACAGAAATAAACAGCTCCGATGGCGTGAGCAAACCTCGGGCCTCGCTCACTGCTGCCTGTGAAGGGGGAATGCTGCTGGTCTGAGTGACRTGGAATCATGGAATGGTTTGGGTTGGAAGGAACCTTAAAGATCCTCTTGTTCCTGTATTGTCACTTAACTAAACRAGAATGGGGTAAAAGAACTCCCCAAAGTGAAGCACCGTGGCTGGAACAACCCAGGAGGAGCGAGGAGAGCCTGGTGAAAACTTGGAGTCATTAAAAATCAYTAAGGTTGGAAAGGACCTTTAAGATCACAGAGTCCAATCATTTCCCCAGCACTGCCAAGGCCACCGCTGCTCCATGTCCCCRAGTGCCACATCCACACGGCTTTGAAATCCCTCCMGGSATGGGCACTCCACTCCYGCCCCGGGCAGCTGTGCCAGGGCTGGACAGCCCCTTCTGCTACCGAAACTGAGGCAACAACAAAAACTCTGCAACAACATCTTTTAGTGTTAGAGAACGAAGGCATTCCTTTATTCTGGCCTGGATGTGCAATAGAAATCTTTTCATCCACACATTGCCCGGGTGGTGCAGGGAAAAGCATTCCATCACACATGACTCTTTACCCGATGTTTCCCATATTTATACGCACAAAACCCAAGAAATTTTAGTTCATTGGTCTTAAATTACACACTTCTTAGTMTTGAGTCTCCTAYTGGTTATTGATCCCTTTGCCTTAGGTGCTAACTTGGCTCTCATTGTTCTGTTCTCTTATCAGTCTTCTCYAGACCGGGTGTCTCCGACCACGCCCGGGSGGGTAATCCTTGAGGTCGATGTTTGTAGATGTTGCTAAATGTTTGTCAATGGTCACTTATCCCCTCTGTATCTCCTGGTTACTCCCAATCGGTTGAGATGTTAAACTCACCAGGCCTCGYCCGGTGAAACAGAATCCTTTGAAGAGAAACTTCAATTCCCCTCCCCTGGGCAAAGGTGAACAAACCTGACTAAAGGTACAAAARAAATTTAAAAGTTGTATCATTTCTAACACTTCCGTGAAGGAATTTTCCCAATGTCCCACCTGAGCCTCCCCTGGCACAGCTCGAGGCTGTTCCCTCTCCTCCTGTCCCTGTTCCCTGGGAGCAGAGCCCGACCCCCCCTGGCTGCCCCTTCCTGTCAGGAGTTGTGCAGAGCCAGAAGGTCCCCCCTGAGCCTCCTTTTCTCCAGGCTGAGCCCCTTTCTCAGCTCCCTCAGCCGCTCCTCACTCGTGCTCCAACTCCCTCACTCCACGTGGAGTTCACCAACCCCTGCCCATCGCTTCCCWAACGGTGTCACCTGGGATGTGACACCGGAGGGAATCTGTCCTCGGACAGTGTCACCGCCGGGATCTGGCACACGCCTTCCGAGGACCAAGAATCAAAGTGATGTGTCAGCTGGAAGGAAAGGGGGTGACAGTCGCAGGGTGAATCCCGACCCTAGGGATGGATCGGGAGCTGGATGGGGGAAGCACCGCAGAGCCCCCGGAGCAGCCCTGGAGGCGCCGGTGCCGCGGCCGAGCCGGGCATCCCGGGGGAAGCGGGGCCAGAGCTTCCAGCAATCCCTCGTGGCAAACCAGGGACAGTCCCTCCAGGAAATCCTCCCTGGCAGCCCTGAGGGGAGCGGATCCGTGGGCATCCACTGCTCTGGAGCGCAGCCCGCTGACAGGAGCTGCCTGTGGCCGTGGAAATCCATCCTGGGCTGCTCCGTGTGTGACACAAACCGGGGTGGAACATGGGGATGCCAGCGCTGCCAGCAGATAAAAGGATTATTGTTATCATTTATCATTTAAATGAGTGGGGTTTGCGCTGTTGGGGACTGAGCCGATATTCCTGAAGGCAGCAGGTCTTCCCTGGGATTGTTGAACACGCTTAAACTACAGCGGCCCAAGAGGRAGTGGCTGGTAACGATCCTAAATGGCTTTAATTGCGGGATATGAATGGCACCAGGGCCAGGTTCAGTTCTGAGGGCTCGGCCCGGTGTTACCAGGAACGAGGATCTCGGGAACTGGATCTGGTTTGCTCCAGGATGAGGAGGATGCTCAGTCCAGCAGATCACGGTACACGGGGGTTGAGCACAGAGATGAGAATTTAAAATCATGGGATGGTTWGGGTTGGAAGGGATGTTAAAGATCGTCTATTCCCACCCCCTGCCATGAGCCARGACACCTTCCCACTATCCCAGGCTGCTCCAAGCCCTGTCCAACCTGGCCTTGGACACTTCCAGGGATGGGGCAGCCACAGCTTCTCTGGGCAACCTGTGCCAGGGCCTCACCACCCTCCCAGCCAAGAATTCCTTCCCAGTATCCCATCTAAATCTCTCCTTGTCTGATTTAGAACCATTTCCCCTGGTCCTTTTACTATCTGCCCATATAAAAAGTTGCTCTTCCCCTTTTTTATAACCCCCTTAAGTCCTGGAAAGCTGTGATAAGGTTTCCCTGGAACCTTCTCTTCTCCAGACTGAACAACTCCAGCTCTCCCACCCTGTTTCATAGCAGAGGTGCTCTAAGCTTCCAAACATCTTTGTGTCCCTCCTCTGGACTCTCTCCAGCAGCTCCACGTCCTTCCTGTGCTGGGACCCAGGGCTGGAGCAGCTCTGCAGGTGGGGTCTCACCTGAGTGGGGCACAGGRGGAAAATCCCATCCCTCAACCCCTGGTGGTGCTGCTGGTGGAGAGGAGCCCAGGATGGGGCTACCAAGGAATAGGAATCAAGTAGTTCCCAAAACCAAAACACAGAGGGAATGTCCTCCACCTGCTCCTCCCCAGCGTGGTGTGGGTGCCATCAGCCAGCCCCCCCGGCCACGGGGTCACYCTGAGCCTGATTCCAGCTGATTTCCCACCGTCACCTCCAATTCTGTGCAGGTCACGGCCGCCGGGGATACAAAATGTTCCGTTCTGTAGGAAAAGCTCCATTCCTTGTCGCAGCATTTGGCCACCTCCACATGAATACTCATTGCCGGCGTCTGCCTTGGGAGCAGCCTGGGATTTGTCCCCATTAATTGCTGCCACACAAACTTTGTGCCGTTCGAGGGCCTGTCCACAAGGAGTTTGTTTATCCTCCCCAGTCACTGACAGGAACACGCTGAATGGGTATTGTTGGGATTTATTAATCAAATCATCRTGCGAGACCAACACAAATGCATCCAAGATGGCTCTTCCCAGCTCATAATCCCTGAAAAATGATATTGGCTTTGCCTGACAGATTCTATTTTCCTTAAACCCGTCTGGCTGACGTTAACCCTTTTATGTTCCCTTAATTTCCTCCTAATGGAGTTCCATAAAATTGTTTTTTATGRAGCTGACAACAGCCTGATAATGCTTTAAAAACTCTCCCTTGTAATTACTGACCTCGCAGTGTTTTCCAGCCCTCCAGAACTTCCCTAGTGGTCCAAAATTTCCCGAAAAATCAATGTGACGGGTCAGAAAGCTGGAGGAGCCTCGAGTGCAAGTTCCCTGCTGTTTCAACAATCTGCCTCTGTCCATGACTTCCCAAATCCAGGACCAGCTGTCTCGAATCACTGGAGCRACACCACTATCGGAATTTATTTCATTTTTCTTATTAACTTAACAATCTCTTGCTTATTGTGTCTGAGATTTTCATTTTGTGCTGTCACTTTGCTGCACTTTTTCACCGTCTCTTGGCTTTTCTCCTTCCCTATCCACTTCCCCCTCTCCCTGCTGGATCTTCCCTTCCAGGTGCCTCCATCTCTCCTCCCCTCAATCCAGCGGGCACGAGGCCAAGCCAGGCTCACATTTGGTCTCTCCAGGGTCATTCAGGAAAACATTTCCCAGTGGAATGATGGGCTTAGCCACAGACCCAGGAATTAAAAGCGGAAAGGAAGGATCAAACAAGGCGAGATGCTGTTAACCTGGAAAACCCCTCCTGGGGGACACTCAGGGAATCTCAAGCAACCTCTCTGGGCAGGTCCCRTCTTTTGGGATGTGGACTGGAGTTCTGGGGTCCCTGCAGTTGCTTCCACACCCCTCTCCTTCATCCCCAGCCYCCTCCTGCTCTCCCTCCCGCCCTGCCCAAACCCTTCACCCCCAGCTCTGAGCCGGGCTGGGCATCCTCAGGGACCAGGAAAACCACGGGATTTCTGGAGCGGTGCCAAGGCCCCGGGCGCTGACTCAGCCCACAGATCCCCGGTTCTGTTTGCTCTGGGCGTGCAGCAGCCTGGATTCCTTCCCCAGGGCTGACCTTCCGCACCCTCCGCGCCGATCCCGGGGAATAAACACATCCCTGCTCCCGGCGAGGCGCCTGCATCCCATTTATCCCCGTTTTTGCCTCGCCGTGCCAGCCGAAAGCACCCCCCCGTGCCCACGGAAYGCAATCCTGCCCTTTCCAAGGGGAAAGCTCGCGCTCGGCTGCCCTTTTCCTGGGAGAAGGGAAAGGGCTGCAGCTGGGCTGGAGGCACAGGGAGCAGGGCTGGCCGCTCCTGGGTCAGGGAGGGTGGGAGCGGCTCTGGCAGCCGCCGCCACCTCCGAGCGGGGCACAGCTCGCCCTGCGCCGGCTGTCACMGTGCCACACGCTCCGATGCCATCCGCGGCAGCGGCAGGAGCCAGCCTGGAATGCCAGAGGCTCCGCAGGGTGGTTTACAGGGATTCCACCGCCCTGCTCCTGCCGCGCCGGGCAGGTGCCCCCGCCTGGACCTGACTCGCTGTGGTTCGTTGCCCCCACGTGGATTCATCCGCATGCCCACAAGATGTTCCAGTCTTCCGCAAGACGTTTCCGAAGGATAAATCCACATTTTCCAGCCACTGGGCTCTGTGCTTGGAATCCCTCTCTGTGTTACATTTAAGGACCGAAATAAATGTTTAAACCTCTCTGATTTTATTGTGCTGTTCCCCAACTCCCTGTTTGGGACACACCTGGATGCTTCTATTTATGACTTTTGTTTTCTCATGGAATTTATTCCRTCTTTTCATTCGAATACAGGAAAATATTATCTCGGAGACACTCAAGATGGACTTCAACCTTCGAGGAGGATTTTTCACATCTGAGTTTCTGCTTTAGTTAAAAATATTTCGGGGATCTCTGGTGGCAATTTTGGGGTGAGGATCTTTCGGCAAGCTGTGTTGGGGTTCCTAAAGTCTTCCCAAAACCCACATGGAGTGGCTTAGGTCCGTCGGGGCAGGATTTGAAGATCGAGGAGGTGGATCCCCACCCGAGAGCTGCTCCATCCGGGAATCCCGTGCCTGGGGCTGCCTGCTGGCACAGGAGGGGCCACAATTTATGATTAGGAAGGAGACCCCATCTCCCGTCCCAAAATGAGGGGAGATTTCCTCCCTGCGCCCTCCGCTTCCCATCACGGCCGTAGGATCCGGATTCCTGCTGTGCCGCTCAGCCCATCCCRTTATCCAGCCGTAAATCCGGCTGGATGCAGCCCGTCCGGAGCGAGGATCGGCTGCCATCCGAGCCATCGCGTCCYCGGGAGGCGACACAATGAGCTGTGAACACGACAGCTGGGGTGGCCTTGGGGCAGCTAAATCAACAAGGGCCCTTCCCGCAGCTCCGTGGTAGCCACGGCGACGGTGACAACAGCCAGGGCCACCGCGGGTGGCGGCCAGCCCCGCCCTTCTGGGGCGGGAACGGCAATCCCCGGGGCTCTTCCTGGGATCCGTGGTTGCCGCTCCTGTGCCCAGGGAATTCAGYGCTTCCCCTCCACCCCCGGGAGCTCTGGAATTGTCAGGGCAGGGCATTCCCAGCTCCATGGCGTTTCCACTGCCCTGGGAGGGGGTGGGTGGGTTTTCCCCCTGGAAGCCCTCCTGGCTTTCCCCTGGAGGGRGTTGCCCACAGATTCCTCTGGATTTTCGATGTCACCGGCACAGGCAAGCCCTTGGGTGGGTTTTCATCGAGTCCCCATCCCTGGAGGGATTCCAAAGCCGTGTGGATGTGGCGCTTGGGGACAGGGGGCGGTGCTGGCCTCGGCAGTGCTGGGGATGGTTGGGCTCGATGGGCTCAGAGGGCTTTTCCAGCGCTGAGGATTCTGTGATTCCCTGACACCTAGTGCTGGTTTTCCCAACTGCAGCCCGAGCCCAAGCACTGCCGGAAGAGTTTTATGGATTTGGTATTCCCTGTCCTGGATCCAGCTCCATCTGCCTCTGGCTCTGCGAGGGCAGAAAGGTGCCTGCCCGTGTTGTCCCAGCACAAGAGAATTCCATGGATCTGTCCGTGTCACCACTGGAGCTGTGCAGCAGGGACAAATTAACGGGACTCRGAGTGCCCGGAGTCCCCCTTGTGCCAGGGTGGGAGCGATGTGGAGCATCTTCCGGAATTTAGAGATTGACCATCCCTGGGAGGGTAGGGAGGCCCCGGCACAGGTTGCCCAGAGAAGCTGTGGCTGCCCCTGGATCCCTGGAAGTGCCCAAGGCCAGGCTGGACAGGGCTTGGAGCCACCTGGGATRGTGGAAGGTGTCCCTGCCCATGGCAAGGGCGGAACAAGGTGAGTTGTAAGGTTCATTCCTACCCAAACCATTCCATGATTCCATGACAATTTCTCTGCAGCTCTGCCCTCCGGTTCCTGCTCTGGGCTCGTTTGGTCACCAGTTCCCTCCYTCTGATTTTTTATACTTATTTGATTTTAGCACAAGCAACTATTATCAGCTAAAAATAAAACTCTCCCCAAACCCTCACTCCTACTTAGAATCCCAGGATGGTTTGGGTTGGAAGGGACCTTAAAGGCCCTCTCATCCCAATCCCCTGCCACGGGCAGGGACACCTTCCACAGGTCGTTCCAAGTCCCGTCCAGCCTGCCCTTGGACACTTCCAGGGATGAGGAGTCTCCTGCAGCCTTGGAGCAGCCTGCTCCGGYGGCAGAACCGGGCTGCTGGAAGGAAAGTCCAGGGAAACGCTGCCCATTTCCAGTTGGCCCAGCCCCACGCTGGGTGCCAGGCTGGGAGCAGGGCAGGAACATGATGGATGCAGGAGACTGGAGCTGCCAAAGTGGGAAGGGGGGAACTGGCAGTGACTGAAGCAAGTTCTGCCATCAAGAAGCCACTTGTGAAAAAAATACACATTTGCTGTCTTATTTTTTTTTTTTTGCTGATGATCTTAATTTCCCCGAATGTGTAAGATTTGCTTTAGCAAAACAAATACCACTCTTGGGTTTTTGCCATGCCATGAATTTTTAATGCTTTATTAGAGTGCTGGAGGGTTCCAGCCCTGTCTGGGGCTGCTTAATTGAGCGAAATCCCACTCCGTTACCTGCCGGAGCCATCTGTTCCCGGGATGGAACAGCTGGGAAACCCAGCCCTGCTGCCAGCTCATCCCATACGAACCAGGTATCCCTGGCAAAAACCCTCCTTGAAAGTTGYCTGCACCTTCATGCGCAAACATTTATTTTTAAAAGGATTTTAGGGCTTTTTGTGATCAGTCAGGGCTTTCACTCCCTAATAAACTGCCAGTGCTGAGTGCCAGAAACCGGGATTGGAGAGGGAAAAGGCGAGTGAAGGCTGCGTTAGGGTGTGGTCCTGCAGAAGTGACAGCAGGGGGGCAAGGCTGGAGAGGGAAAAGGAGGGGGAATTTACATCCACGCTTGGAAAATATGTATATATACATAAAAAGGGATTAAAAATTTTGATTAAAAATATATTTGAAAAATACATTGAAAAGCGCATTGGGAAAAATTTACTGGGGGAAAGCCCCCAGGCTGGTGGCGCTGTGGGCGCTCCAGGGATGCAGCGACGTCCCYGGGGCTGTTCCCGTTCTTGTTCTCAGTCTCAGTCCCGATTCTGGCCCTGGTCCCGATCCTTTTCCCGATCCCAGTCCCGATGCCGGTGCTGGTCCCGTTTTTGTTCCCGATCCCGATCCCGGTCGCGCTCCCATTCCCGGCCCGTGCTCCCCCGCGGAAGCCGCACCCCCTCCCCCCTAGGCCGCCAGGGGGCGCCACCCTCCGGCGCTGACCAATCCGAGGCGGCGGCGCCGCCCGCGCGCTCGGAGCGCCCATTGACCCCGCGGCGGGGCGGGAATGGGGCGGGTCACGTGGGCACGCGCGTTCCCGCGCCCCTCCGCGGGTAGCGGGATGGAGCCGGGAGCGGGGCCGGGATCGGGATCGGGATCGGGATCGGGACCGGGATCGGGATCGGGACCGGGACCGGGATCGGGAGCGGGAGCGGGAGCGGGAGCGGGATCGGGATCGGGGTCGGGACCGGGACCGGGATCGGGATCGGGACCGGGACCGGGACCGGGACCGGGATCGGGGCGCTGGGCCGGCACCGCCTGCGTGCTGAGCGGCGCTTCCCGCGGCTTCGGGCGCAGCCTGGCCCGGCTCCTGGCGCCGCGCCTCGGCCCGGGCTCGCTGCTGCTGCTGCTGGCGCGCTCGGCGGAGCCGCTGGCCGGGCTGGCGGCCGAGCTGAGCGGGGCCGCCCCCGGCGGCACCGGGAGCACCGGGARCWCCGGGAACGCCGGGAACACCGGGCTGCGGGTGCAGTGCGTGGCCGCCGACCTGGGCTGCGAGGAGGGGCTGCGGCGGGCTGTCGCCGCCGTGCGGGAGCTGCTGCSGGACCCGTGCTACGGCCGCCTGCTCCTCGTCAACAACGCCGGTAACGACGCGGCCGGACCCGCCCGGACCCGCTGCCCCCCGCCCCGGGGCTGCGCGGTCATCCCCGCCCTGCCCGGCCGCGGTTCCGCCTGAGCCGGGGCTGGGGCCGGGCTTTGGGTGGGGGCAGATAACCCCGAAGAGGAAAGGAGCAGCAGGGATATCACCCTGCTCCGGGTCTTGGTTTATTAAAGGAATTAATTGGAGAGGCGTCGCTGGCAGTGCTGTGCTGCTCGCAAGGTTTTAGCTGCTGCTCACAGGGTTTTTCCTGCTGCTCACAAGGTTTTACCTGTTGCTCACGGGGTTTTACCTCTCACCTGTGGCACAGGACCCTCCTGCACCCCCTTACCTCTCTGCTCCCCAAATCCAAACCTTCAGACAATCTTCCAGCCCCACCCTGTGGGTCCTTCCATGCACATTTAATGCCGTTTTTGCTCATTATCGCTATAAATCACCCAAGTGTTCCCGTAGGGAATGGGTGCTACGGGATTTGGGTTTTTACTGCCTTGGTTCCCAACAGGGACCTGCGGGAGGGCACAGGGTGGCCTGTGGGGACTGTGGGGACGTTGCAGTCCAGGCTGGAGGTTGGGAGCTGTTTGCTTGGGCAGAGGGGTGGCAGGGCAGGTCCCTGTCCCCTGTCACTGTTGGGTCAGCGTGACCCAAAATCAGCTGGGCTGGGCTGGGCTCCTCAGGCTGGGCCAGCAGGGCTCTGCTCGGGAAGTGTTGCACAGGGAATGTGGGAGCCAAAGGGATCTGCTGGGTTGTTGAGCCTGTAACTACTCTTAACTCATTTTACTGGCAGTGTCCAAGGCCAGGTTGGACGGGGCTTGGAGCCACCAGGGATAGTGGGAGGTGTCCCTGCCCGTGGCAGTGGTGGGACTGTATGGTCTTTAAGGTCCCTTCCAACCTTCCATTCCATGATTCCCAGGCTCCCTGGGAGACGTCTCCAAATCCTTCCTGGACCTCACCGACCCGGATGAGGTCAACGCCTACCTCTCCTTCAACGTCACGTCGGCGCTGTGCCTGAGCTCCGCGGCCCTGCAGGCCTTCGGGGAGCGCCCCGGCTGCAGCAGGACGGTGGTGAACATCTCCTCCCTGTGCGCCCTGAAGCCCTTCCCGAGCTGGGCCCTGTACTGCAGCGGGAAGGCTGCCCGGGATATGATGTTCCAGGTGCTGGCGCTGGAGCAGCCCGAGGTCCGGGTGCTCAACTATGCCCCGGGTGAGGAGGGGCGGCTCCCTCACGGCTCTCCGTGGGAATTAAAGATTCCYGCAGCYCAGCCGGGAACGGACGGACAATCASCMCTGGATTTTCCTTTCTCCRTGAGTGATTTGGTTTTTGTTGCTYTTCCCAGGGCCTCTGGACACGGACATGCAGCTCCTGGCCCGGACTAGGACTGGAGACCTCGGGATGCGCCAGTACTTCCAGAGCCTGCAGGAGAACAGGCAGCTCATAGACAGCTCCGTGTCCGCTCAGAAGCTGCTGAAGCTSCTGGAGGAGGACACCTTTCCCTCCGGAGCACACCTGGATTTCTACGACATCTGAGTCRCCTCCAGCTTTGCCTTCCTGCTTTGCTTCCAGCTCAGCCTTTTCCTGGTGCTTCCAGCRTGACCTTGTTCAAATCCTGGGTGCTGGGAGCTTTCAAGAGACCTCTGGGTGCCTTATAAATACCCCTGGTGCCCCAGTGGGGGTTGGGGAGCAGTTGCTGCTGCGGAGCCCTCACTGGAGGAGCAGGAATTCCTCAGCTCCTGGGGGTGGGCAGCAGAGGTGGCTTTTCCAAAGGAATGGCCCTGGAAGGTTAAAATGTGTGTGAGCCTCTCTGGGCACAGAGAGGTCTCTGCCACCCCCAGGAGGTCCCAAAGAAGCCAAGAGCAGGGTTGGAGCTGAGTGTCCCCAGGTCTGCCCCCTGTGCCCCACAGGAGCCAGTCCCCAGAGAGCCATTCCTGGGAATGGAGGTGCTGCTGTCGCCCCGGGGCCCTGACTCTGTYCCCTGCTCGCCAGTGGCTTGTCCCAGCTCTCCTGCAGTGCTGGGGTTGTCCCTGTGGGAATTCTCTGTGTTAAGATGTAGCAAAGCCTGTCCTAGCGGTTTTTCCACAAAGACCAAAAATCACCAGGAGAGGGAGCTGGCCTTGGAGGAATTGGGAATTTTGGGGGCCTGGCTGGGGTCACCAGCTTAGATCCTGGTTGGAGCACAGAGACGCAGCCCTGAGTTCCCGCCAGGCTCCTGTTGCAGGTTCTGGGTCCAAGCCTTGGTCCAGGGCTTCATCCTTTTAATTATCTGTGGGGTTTATTGTCATTTTTCCATGAGGCACAGACACACAGAGACATTCTCTCCTGGAAAACTGATGCAGGAAAGTTGTTTTGGAGCCCAGTGGCATCCCCTGCGTGCCCTGGAAACGCCCACTGTCCCCCTGTGCTCCCTTCCTGCAGTTCTGTATCCCAACCCTGCGCCTCAAATGCTGTCCCCCTGGATCTCCAATCATTAAAAGTTTCATGTCTGCTCTGGGTTCTCTGCTGTGTCTTTAAGGGAGGGKGAATTCCTGGGAGGGTGGGAGCAAGGATCCTGGGTTAAGCACTGGCTTCATCCAGCAAGGCACCAACATTCCCTCCYGGAGTCCTGATCTTCCCCCTCTGAGCCCTTTCATTAATTCTGTGTTAACTTAATCCTGCCAAGCTCATAAATCCCTCCTCCCCAGCCAGTCCTGCTGCCTGGTTTCATCTTTCCTCTCTGCCTGGGAAATTTATTATTAGCAAAAACCCCTTTGTTGCTCACAACACTGGCAATGGGATTGTTGTTCTGGGATTTGATGCCTGGTGGGGTTTAATGTGGCCTCTGAACCCTCCCTGCTCTGTCTGCTGCTAGAAAATCCCCTCTCTCCTCACCTGCACCTCTGTGGGTTTGTCCCATCCCCTCTTGGGCAGGAATATTCCTTTGAGATTTGGTTCTCTGCAAAAAATAACYTCAGTGCTCAGAGCTTCCCCATATCCCACCTATCCCTGCCCTCTGGCAGTGAAAGCCATTCCCTGTGTCCTGTCCCTCCATGCCTTGTCCCAAGTCCCTCTCCAGCTCTCCTGGAGCCCCTTTAGGCCCTGGCAGGGGCTCTGAGGTCTCCCTGGATCCTTCTCTTCTCCAGGTGAACACTTCTCAGTCCCTTTCTCTCTCCCCACGAGCAGCAGGAGCAAAAATCGGCCTTGGTGTTCCCTTGGACCAGAAAACTCCACATCTGCTCCAGGGGGAAGCCTGTTGCAAACACCAGGCACATCCCAAGTGCAAATCCCGTGGCTGTGGGGATGGGCTGGGGCTCCCACTCCTGGAGTTCCCTGTTAAAGCCACCTCAGGCTGACAGTTCCGTGGAGGGAGTTGGTGTTCGGCGTGGCCGTTCCACRCTGTGTGCTCCAAGCTCTCCCGGGTGGTTTCGTTCCCAGAGGTTTCATCCCCCGAATGTCACCGTTTCWCTGTGCRGGTGTTTGGGCGTTGGGATTGCTCYGCACTGCSCGGGGGTGTGCTGGGTTTGGGATTCCCCCTCCAGGAGTAGTTACAGAGATTATTTCTGGCATTTTCTGTGACCAGCTGAGGGCGTCYCGAGACCGGGTAACGGACCCCGGCTGGAGCAGGGAGCCGGGAGAACGCCTCTGGAAAAGCAACGGGAYGCTGGGAGGGGACGGAGCGGGATCCGAGCCTCCTCCTGCCTCTGCACCGAGCCCTTGGCCGCTCCATTTTTGCTCAAAGCTCTCCGTGTCCCGGGGCCGCGGGGCTTTGCCGGAGGCTCGAGGAGGGGRAAAACCAAAGGGTGTTTGAAAATGAAGGAGTTTGGAGCTCTCCGAATTCCAGAGGCAGGAGCTCGCAGCTCACCTGGCCAAGTGTATCCCAAAGGATTAATGTGCCCCCATTGGGAGCCACAGGATTTGGGCATTGCTGTCTCCCGGGCTAGGAATGAGCCCTGTGGCTGCAGAGAGTCACCCCAAAAGGAGCCACCATCTCCTCTATCCCAGGCAGAGCCAGGGATTCTGTTCTCCCTGGCAGGAGGCAAGTGCAGCTTGTCAAGCCCAAAAACCCTCCCACCACGGGGTGTCCCTCCAGGCAGGTCTGACTTCACCCCGACTTCCACAGCCTCCCTTCCCATCCTGCCTCCTGTGTAGGGCATTTTAGCCCTTTTCCCRCTTTTTTCCCGTTTTCCTTCCCCCYAAACAGGGAGCTAAAGCTGGAGCAGGAGCTGTGCAGGTGCCTCTCCATGTTCCTATAAAGGAACAGAAATATTCCCCGTGATGGCCTGGACAGCAGTTTGGGGCRGGAGGGGAGGGGTCTGTGCCATGCTTTGGGGTGACACCGCCCCAGTGACCCACCCAGGGCCCCAGGGCACCCTCCCCAGCCCCCTCCCCGTGCTGGGGACACACTGTGCCCTTTGTGCCCGTGGTGAATTGGGGCGAACTGGGTTATGAGAGGAGTCAAAGTCACTGCTTTGGGGTTTTGTTTCYCTGGCTGCGAGCAGGTCCCGGGGACGGCCCTGAGGGTGAGCCCTAAATCCCCCCAAAGCCGCCCAAATTAAAACCACGCTCACCCCATGACCTCCCAAATCTCRGGCACTGCCCTGGGCTGCCCCTGGCTCAGCAGGGAGGTTCCCTGTCCCTTGTGAAAGGTTTCTCAGCACGGGGGGGACGTGACCTTTATGTTCCTGGTGCCCAGAAGTGCTGAGCTCRGATGTTCCGGCCGGGACACCGAGTGCCCGGAGAGCTCCGGGCTGGCAAACAGGAGCTGCCTCTGCCCACGGGGCCAAAGGTAAAGGAGCTGCTCCTCCTCCAAAGGTGCCCCCAGCGAGGGGGGAAAGGTCTGGTGGGGTCCCAGGGACCCCCATGAGCCGGAGGTGCCCATGGAGACACATCCACCATCCCAAAGGCTCCCACYGTGACGAGGCAGGGGCTCTGTGGGATCTCCTTGGAGTTGTGGAWGGGATTTGATGGGTGTTCGGTGAGCCTGAGAGGGTTGGAACAACAAACACCTTTCTGCTGAGCTGGCAGGGTCCTCATGGGGTCTTCTCCTGGAGACTGAACACACTGCACATCCTCCTCCTGTCCCTCTGTCCATCCTCACTCCCAGCCCAGTGACCCATTTGTATTCATGTCCCCTCTGTGTTGTCCCCCGGTTTGGGTGCCTGGGAATCAGCTCCACCACGGGGATCCTGGCCCTGTGCCCCTGTGCTCAGGTGAGACCCTCCCTGCAGAGCTGCTCCAGCCCTGGGCCAGCAGCACAAGGACGTGGAGCTGCTGGAGAGAGCCYAGAGGRGCCACGGAGCTGCTCCAGGGCTGGAGCCCCTCTGGAGCCAGGCTGGGAGAGCTGGGAATGTTCRCCTGGAGAAGAGAAGGATCCARGGAGACCTCAGAGCCCCTGCCAGTGCCTAAAGGGGCTCCAGGAGAGCTGGAGAGGGACTTGGGACAAGGCATGGAGGGACAGGACACAGGGAATGGCTTCCCATTGGAAAAGGGGAGATGTAGATGGGATATTGGGAAGGAATTGTTCCCTGTGAGGGTGGGAGGCCCTGGCACAGGTTGTCCAGAGAAGCTGTGGCTGCCCCTGGATCCCTGGCAGTGTCCAAGGCCAGGCTGGCCGGGGCTTGGAGCAGCCTGGGCTAGTGGAAGGTGTCCCTGCCCATGGAACAGGATGATCCTTCAGGTCCCTTCCCACCCAAAGCGTTTGATGACTCAGGTCCCCCGGAGCAGCCATCAATGAGTAACGAGGGCCCTGCTGGCCCAGCCYGGAGCTCTGACAGATTAACCCCGTCCCGAGCCCGGGAGCAGGGGCTCTGTGGTAAACTGTCCTGTTCCAGCGAGCTTCAAATGCCTTAATGAGTTATTATTTACTTTGCTATGGAGGTTAATGGGGAGGCACTGCAGAAATGATCTGTGATTAATTAAACCATCTGTAGCTGGGGCAGGCAGAGGTGCTGGGTCCCTGGGCTGGCAGCTAAACCGGGACCAGCCTGGCTTTGGCATCGCTCCTGGTGCCGGCCTGGACCTACCGGATCCACCAGGGGTTGAACTGGGCTCGACACCCACCTCCATCCCCATGGGAAAGAGCTGCCAGAAACAGGAGGTTTTCCCTAGGATTTTTATGCACCCCCCAAACCAGAGTGTCCCAYGTGCTGCCAGCCCCTGTGGACACAGCCAGGCGCCTCTCAAGCCTCCTTCCCTGCTCATGGAATCACAGAACGGCTTGGGTTGGAATGGACMTTAAAGCCCATCCAGTCCCAAACCCCTGCCGTGGGCAGGGACACTTCCAGCTATCCCAGGTTGCTCCAGGCCTTATCCAGCCTGGCCTTGGACACTGCCAGGGCTGGGGAATCCAAAACCTCCCTGGGCAACCTGTGCCAGCATCTCACCACCGCACAGGGAGAATTTCTTCCTAATACTCACCTGAATTTTCCCCCTTTTGGTTTGTTCCCATTACTCCTTGTGCTGTCACTGCAGTTCCTGATGAAATCTCTGGTCAGGCTGAAGCCAGGCTGTGGCTGAGCTGCTCCTGTGCCTCCCCCAGGCTTAGGGGACATTGTCTTGTCCCAAAACCACCTCCTCCCTGTCCCCTTTCCTTCAGCAAAACCACCAGTCCAGCTTGGCACATCCGTCCTCCTCCTCCTCCTCCTCTGCCCATCCCGTGCCACATCTGAACCTCCTCATCCTCCCCCTGCCCCTCCTCACCCTCCCCCTGCCCTCAAACCCTCCTGTGCTGATGGCTCAGCCCTTTCCCGAGCACGGGATAATCCCAACGAATCCCTGTCCTTCCTGGTAGGATCCTGGCAGGCTCTGAAAGATCCTCACGCCGAGTTCAGACCCTAAAGGGTGACCATCCCTCTCATCCCTCCTGTGCTGGTGGCTCAGCCCCTCCCCGAGCACGGGATAATCCCAGGGAATCCCTGTCCTTCCCGGTGGGATGCTGGACGGCTCTGGAAGATTCTCAGCACTGAGTTCAGACAGAAAGGGCGAGCAAACTGTGCCCATGCCTGATTTCCTGATTTCCTGATTTCCTGATTTCCTGATTTCCTGATTTCCTGATTTCCTGATTTCCTGAGCACGGGAGCATCCAACAGGATGCCAGTGGGCTCTGAAAGATCCTCAGATCCGAGTTTAGACTAGAGAGGGTGAGCAACCCGTGCTGCTCCCATCCCTCCCATCCCTCCCGCGCTGGTGGCTCAGCCCTTCCCCAGGCACCRGATTATTCCAGCGAATCGCTGTCCCTCCCGATGGGGAGGCTCTGGAAGACCCTCGCCCCGAGTTCAGACCCTAAAGGGCGAGCARCCCGTGCTGCGCCCACCCCGTGCGGGATCCCGTGGGGGAACCCGGGGCGCTCCTTCCGTAGGGATGCGGCCTGGCCGCGGCCGCGGTTTTCCCGGGAGCCGGCGCCGAGCAGCGCATTCACATTCCTGCCGCGAGCGCACTTGTCAGCCGAGCTGTCAGTGCCGCCGTAATAGGGCCACGGCGGTCACTCGTGTTGGGAGTAAACACAGCCGAATCCGAGAAAACAAGAGCGGAGCCCCGCGCTCCCGGCACGGCTGCAAAGCMCCCGCGCTCCCGGGGGGGGGGATGCCCGGCCCCCCCCGCCTCCCCGTGGCCCCCCGCAGGAACCCCCAAAAGCCCCCCGGAGGGACGCGGGGCGGTGCCGGTGGCGCCCGGGGGCACGGGGGCGCGGCCGGCGGCTGCCGGGACGTGGCTCTGGAGATGCGGGATGGAGAGGAGGTTGGGCGGGACGGCACGGCTGGGGCAGGGGGTGGATGGGGACATCCCCGGCCTGGGGCTGCTCGGGGACACGAGGCGGGGGAGCCGCAGCTCGGGGATTTCCAGCACGAACCCACCCCCGGCTGCGGCTGCAGCGCTCGGGGCTCGTTTTGTCAWCTTCAGAAACGGAGCTTTGCACATCCCAGAGCCGCCCCGAGCCTGGGGGCCTGTTTGGAGCGAGGGTCCAGCCTCCCTCCCGTCCTCCGGCATCCCCCAGGGTCCCCTCCAGCCCTGGGCTCCTCCTGCCGTGTCGCCAGCGCCGGAGGGGACACCCGGGCCGGGTGGGCTGGACCCCGCTCTGCGGCAGCCCCGGGTGCCCGGCACAGGGAGGGCCCGGGGGCTTCCACGGGGACCGAGGGGTTGGTCGGGCTGCAGCCCTGAGGAGGAGGAGGAACAGGAGCCCTGGGAATAATTAGCGCTGCCTTATTCGTTTCGGAATATTCCTCCAACTTCTAAACCCTCCCAACAAAGGGGCGGCCGCCCTGAAAAGCCGCGGATTTGGGACAAAGGAGGGAATTGGGGAGATTCCGGGGCAGAGCAGGACACAGACCCAGCGATGCCCCATCGCCTGCTCCATCCCTCACTCCCCAAATCCCTGGAATGCCGCTTCCCCCACTCCAGCCCAGCAGCTTCCCGGTCGCCGGCGTGGTTTATTCACACCCACCAACCCTAAAAAAAGCTGCAAACAGCCCCAAATATTTCCTGCGGGCGGGGAGGGGAGCGGGCAGTTATTATCCTCCTCCATCCCCGACTCGCAATGTTGGGGTCACTCCTCCTTTGAAATCTCCCGCGGYCTTTCTTCCCATTAAACCAGCTCCCAGCTCAGAAGTTTCTTCCCCACCCCGCCCCCCCCCCCTTTTTTTTTTTAATTTAATAATAAAGCATCTCAGATCTCGGAGCTGCAACTCATCTCACACCTAAGCGAGATTGCGTTTTGCACAAGCCTTTCAGCTGTTTTCTCAATCTCTCCTCTGTCTCATTCTCAATTCAGGCAGTTGCTATAGGTATGTTTTAATCCCCAGCATGGTAGATTTTAATTAGTCTTTGTACAGATGGCCAATTAACATTCATTACTTTTGCCTTGAGCGATTAATTATGAGTTTGGATAGAAGGGGAGATGGAGACAGGAAAGATGGGCAGGTGAATAAAAAAAGGGATTTTAATCAGAGTTTGGGATTTTTTTTTTTTTCCTTCTGATTTATATATACACACACACACGGAAAGAGGAGGGAAAAGAGGCAACACGGTGCGAGTCACATTCCCACTGAATCATTCCAGACCCGGAGCCTCGGGAATGGGATCAGCCGGTGATGCTGCAGGGCTGCGATCCAGCCAAACCCCACGCAGGGACGGGGAAAGCGAGGCAGGGAACGCTGGAGTGACACCCAGCTCCCCGTGCCCAGCCTGGAAATCGCACCCCGAGCCGGACTCGGGTGCCAGGGCGTCCCGGATCCGGGGCTGCAGCGGTGCCAGGGCGCTGGGGACAGCCGCGGGAGCGGTGACACGGAGCCGCCTCCTCCGGGCCGAGCCGCGTCTCCGTGTGCAGGATGGGGCCCGCGGTCGTCCCCTCCCCACCGCCGGTGACACGTCGCTAATTCTTCCTAATTGATTTTTCACGCCGGTGGGAGGGAGACGGTGACATCCAACAACAGAGCCCTGATGTCGCGGCTTTCTCCTCCATGAAAGGGGCCGGCGTCTCCCCCCGGAGCCGAAATACTTCTCCCGGGGCTGGGTAGCCATGGAGAGGCGCTGCCCCGATCCTTTCCCGGCCGCCGAGCCGCTGGCGATGCCTCCCGTGCCAGCCGCTCCCGCAGCTATTTCGGGACGCGGGCTGGAAAATCAAAATAGCAAAAGCCCCTCAGGGCCGCATCCTGCCCCGCTTCCCTGCGCCCACATTCCCGGCTCTCCCGSCACGTGCGAACCGCCAGCGGGTTCGGGATTTGGCGTTTCTGGGCCGTGGAGAGAGCAGGGGGAGCCGGAAGGGGCCGATGCTGCTCGCTCCTGTGGTGGCAGGGAAAGGGGATGCTGTGGGGAAGGATCCATCCCACAGGACTTAGAGGGCTCCTCCCCGGCACCGCTGGAGGGGTTGACACCCTCTCTGCCCAGAGCTGGGAATGCTGTTTTAGCACGGATGGGTTTTGGCCTCAGCCCGCTCGGGATTGGCACAACTTTCCCGAGATCAGGCACTCGGCAGAGGAGGGAGGGTCCCGATCCCTCCCGGCATGGCAGGGACGTGCCGCTGTGTCACCTGCATTCCAGAGTGCTCCATGGATGGTTGCGCCACCTGCATCCCACTGAGATTCCTGAGTGGATGTCTCACCTCATTCCAGCGATGTTCCCGAGTGAATGTGCCACCTGCATCCCAGAGTGGCTCCTGGGTGGATGTACCCCCTGCATCCCAGCATAGTCCCTGAGGGATGTGCCACCTGCATCCCAGAGTGGCTCCTGGGTGGATGTACCCCCTGCATCCCAGCATAGTCCCTGAGGGATGTGCCACCTGCATCCCAGTGAGATTCCTGAGTGGATGTGCCACCTGCATCCCGGCATGATCCCTGGGTGGATGTGCCACTTGCATCCCAGTGAGGTGCCTGGGTGGATGTGCCACTTGCATCCCAGTGAGGTGCCTGGGTGGATGCACCCCCTGCATTCCAGCATGATCCCTGGGTGGATGCACCCCCTGCATTCCAGCACGATCCCAGGTGATCATGTCCCCTGGATCCCCGTGTGTTCCCTGGGTGCTTCCCCACCCTTGGCCGAGCCCATGAGGAGTCTCCCCGATGGTTCCCGAGCGCTGACTCGGCTCATCCCACTCGTGGCCTGGTGACCCTGCACAGAGCTSTGGGAAGAGCTGGGTGCCCTGGAGCACCAAATCCATGCTGGGCACCCACCCCAGGAGCTCTCCTGCTGCAAACAGCTCCGGTGTGAGCTGGGGCCCACCTCTGCAGTCCACAGGGACGAGCGTGGCCTCGGCCAGGCCGTCCCACCAGTCCTGCAGGGTGTTTTCCAGGTGAGATCCAGGTGGGGCGAACAGGAGCCAACAGCCCCCGCTGCCTGCAAGGGCCACCCAGCCCCTCGGAGCGTCTCCAGGCCCCTCTCAGGTGAGGGAGAGGCGGGGGGGGGAGCCCGGGAGGCTCCGCACGGCTCCGTCCCCACCTGCAGAGCCGCGGCAGGGTATGGCCCTCTGGAAGTGTGTGCCATGGAAATGTGCACATTTCCTAAAAGCAATATGGAACAGCTAAATATACTGCTCACAAATCTGTTTACACTAATAATGGCTGGGAGCCTGCCATCCATATGACTGTGAGGAACCATTGATTCAACAGAGACTCACTGCAAATTCCTTGCGAGGGGAAGGAACTCACGGGGGTTTGTAGTTAATGGGTTTTTTCCCCTTGTTTTTGCTTTTTCCCCCCTCGTTGGGGAAGGGGGAAACAGGGAGACGTTGGCGCCCCTGGCACCGACAGCCACGGATTACTTTGGCAGCGGCTCTGCTCCCTCCTCGGCCCCTCTCCTTCTCCACAGCCCCGGGATTGGGCTACTCGGCAATCCGGGATCCTCCATCCCAGCTCCAAGCACTGGAGCTGCCTCCAGGGCTAAATGAACACAATATTTACCCATTCCCCACCAAACGCTGACGGAGACGGACGGGTCCGAGGCACGGTTTTGGCGCTGCCTTGTTTCCATTTTCGAAAACGGGGAAAAGAAGAGGGAAAAAAGCCCCTCCGGAATTGGCAGCTCGTGGCGTATTAATGGAAATGCTGCAGACTTGGCTCCCGCTCACCTCCCCAACATAATGTTAAATGGCAGCAAGGCAGTATAGCAGTCATTTACATATGGTGCTTATAGACGCCAAACTTATTAACACAATAAAACTGCTGCTAAAGAAGCTTTCCTGCCTATTTTTCTCCTGGAGAATGTCAGTGTTGGAAGCACCTATCCGCCTCGTATGGAAACACCCGGGGCTGCCTTTCATATGGCACCCGGGAAAATAAATAAATGACTCAGCCAGGGGCCCCCTCCGACCACTCCCGCAGGGAAGCGGGAGGGGGATTCGTGGATTCGGAGGTTGGTGGGTGGGGGGAGGCCACCAGAATCCAGCAGAATCCAGCAGAATGCACCAGCACCCCCTGGAAAAGCACATTTCCTCCCTGGCTGGGATAGGGCGGCTCCACCCCGGGATTGGCTTTAAATCCCACCCCGCTCCCAGGTGTCCCCAGGGTGTCCCCAATTCCCTGCCCTCACCAAGCTCTGGAAAAGCCGGAAGAGAGGCCCTGGGTGATKCACATCCCGATTTTCCTGGGTGCCACATGAAAAGCAACCCCAGGTGTTCCCATAGAAGGCACCAGGTGCTTCCGACACCAAAGCTCCCTGTGTGGGAAAGGAGGCAGGAAAGCAGGAGAATTCCCAGCRGTGGTTTTATTGTGTGGGGACGTTTGGTGTCTCTAAGTGACATTCGGAGGTGGCTGATGCAGTGTCCTGATGCCATGTAATGGTTTATTGGGAAGGTGAGGGGAGCTGCTGATCCCCCTTAATGTGACCCTGAGAGGTGCCCATGGGGTTTTGGGGAGGCTCTCCCAGGATCCCAGTGGAGACAGCTCCTCTCTCCGTGGTTCCCTTGCCCCGGCATCAGTGCAGTCTCACAGGGAACATTTCTTTCCTGGCTGCTGGAGCTGAGCCAGCAGGAGCCTGGGGGGGGCTGAGGTGYGGGTCACGCTCCGGTGCCATCCAGGGAGCTCCCAAAGCCTCCCCGGGGCTGGATGTGCAATTTCCTGTGTGGAAATTCCCCCAGCTCTGCCAGAAGGACATTTTTGCTGGAATGATGACCCTGCCATGCGTGGAAGAGCATTTCTGACGGTGACAYCTGATAACCCTGCGGGGGGATCCGTGGTGGGACATTAACTGGGTGACCAATCTCCACCCCCTAAAGCACTGGGGAGGACTGGCTGACCCCAAACCCCATGGATGAGCTCTTCTCGGGGCTGCCAGTGGGATAAACCCTCCAAACCAGCCCCAGGAATCGGTGCTGGAGCACGGAGCTCCTCACCACAGCACCTTGAGGAGATTTAAAGGATCAGGGATGAGGGAGGGGTCTGCTCCCAGCCAGGACATGGCAGTGCCACAGAGCCACCGCTGCTGCCACCACAGGGACCGGGACAACAAACCAAGGGCAGCAGTTCGGGTTTGGGGGGCTGGGTCGGACCCTCGCTGTGGAGATTCCAGGGATTCAGGTGCCCAGGGAGGGCCATGTCCCCCTTCTGCCTGGCAGCTGATGCCACCCCTGGAGCCGTGAGCGCTGCAGGTCCCTGTGGCACCAGTGCTGCCCTCACACGTCGTGTCACAAGCGGGAGATGTTGACGCTGCCTCAAATCCAGCATTCCAGAGCTCCTGCCTTCCATGGGCTCTGCTGTGGGAGAGCCAGCTCATGGCAGCCAAACMGGGCACATGGGGTCCCCAAGGTCAGGCACCAGCTCAGGGCAAAGGTCCCCAAATTCCCAACTTCTGCACAGCACTCTCAGCTGATGGGGTTTGGATGGCTGTCCCAAAATCCCTGTCCTGTGTCACYGTGCCGAGCAGGAGTGACCGGAGCAATCCCTGTCCCAGGGCCACCGATGCCTGAGGGTGCCACAGCTCCTGAAAAGGCTTTGTCAGGGCCACGGGCACCTGCACAAACACCTGGAGATGTTTCAGTGCTGGAGACGATCCTGTCAGGCCCTGGATGTCCAATGTCTACAAGGACCTGGGCGCAAAATYCTGTTTGCTCGGCAAGCTCGGAATTCCTGTTCCCGACACGAGGCTGCAGCCACAGCCGTGCCCACACCGAGGGCCCTCGGGATCTCCCACCCCTGAGTGCGCCCAAAGCCAACCAGGACCTGTCACTCCAGGGCCACCAGCCCTGTGCAGGGTTTGGGCGGGGGAGGGTGGATGCAGCCCCCGTGGAAAAGCCGACGAGAGCCCTGTGGAGGAGGGTGAGAACCCAGCAGCTTTCCCTGCTGGAATGGCCTCTCCCAGCCCAGAACTGTGGGATCTGGGCGGCTTCCCATTCCCAGACGTGGGGGTGGGATCCTCTCTCCATCAGCCTGATCCCATAGACCACAGCCAGCCATCCGTGCCAATGTACATCTCACTGTCCCCACCACTCCCATGTCATTCCTTCCTCCCATCCATGCATCCATCCATGCATCCCTCCATCCATCTGGCACATGCATCCATCAGGCACAGGGTGGGATTGTTGGGGTGTCCTGTCCAGGGCCAGCAGCTGGACTCTGTGATCCCGTGGGTCCCTTCCAGCTCAGGATATTCTGATTCTGTGATTCCATGATCCATCCATTCCTCCATCCATCCATCCATCCATCCATCCGTCCATCCATCCATCCATCCATCACTGATGGACCAGCTGGCAAAACTGCCTTAAAAAGGGACAGTGAGGAAGGTGACAGGAATAACCTGCTGGAACTGGCTTCTTCAGGGACAATTTATTCCAATCCAGAATATTCCTGAACCAAGAAAATGAAAAATTAAAACAAAATAAAAGCCAAGGAAGCAGGGAAGGGACCTCCTTAACCTCCCAGCCCTAAATACGACCCCATTTCCCCCTTCTTCCCTTCAGGGCTGCAGCTGGTGGCCGATGAGAAGAACCCGGGCAGGGGAAGGAGCTGTGCCCACGGGAAGAGCGGGTGGGAGAGGCGAGGAGGAAATGATCCGGCACTTTGAAGTCAACTTTTAACATCGCGGCCGAGCCGTGCCCGTGGCCACGCTCCGGGGCCCGGGGCTGATTTTCCAATGGTGCCTTTGATGCCGGGGCCGCGGCGTTACCGATTAACGAGGGGCCGGCACCCGGCCCGAGCCAGCCCCGCTCCCGCTCCCGCTCCCGCCGCGGGCACGGGCACGGGCACGGGCGGCAGCTCGGTCTGGGGGCGCGGATGGACGCGGACACGGACGCAGGGATGGCCCCGCCGTCCCTCTGCCACCCCAAACGCCCCCACGAGTGACCCTCCGCCCCCGACCCCGCGGCCGGTTTGTGGTGCCTGTCCTGCCCCTCTTTCCCTCTCCTTCGCTCCTCCTTCGTTTGCCCCTTGCAGAATCCTCCCGGTTGGACTTTCACAGGCACCGCATCCCCCCTTTTCCCCCCCAGCACCCCCCGATCCCGGCGCAGCCCCCCCAGCCCGGCCCCTGCCGTCCCTGGGCTGCGCTCGCACGGCCGGCGGCTCTTTCGTTAAAAAGGAAAATGCCTTTCTCCCCCTCCCGGAGCTCCTCCCGGCCGGCAATCCAGCGGGAAGGCAGGATCCCGGCTCCCCTCCTCCTGGGCATTCAGGGGATAAAGTTTTCCCCTTAATAAACCGGGGGCAACTCGAGCCGGAGCAAGACACCCGCTCGGCGGGTCCGTGTTCATTCCCACAGGGGATAAAAATCCCGCTTGAATTATCCTGGAGCTGGGAGCAGGCCTGGGACTGGAGGGCAAAAAGAAATTTAAAGATAGATTTGGGTTTCTCGAGCGGTTTCAGAGTAGCAGCTCCTCGGTTCCCTTCGGAGCATCCAAGCAGCCTCGCCTGGACCCTGAGCCGGGACTGGAAACTGCCGGGGCGAATGGGGAAAAAAAAAATCAGATTAAAGATTTATAAATTTCTGGGAGGGCGATTTACCCCCAAACCAAAGCAGCTCCCTCCCCAAAAAATGTTCCAGTGGGGACAGGGCGCGGATGGGAGATGCTGCCGGCGGGGATCCCATGGGAAGCAGCCGGAGCCCGGCCGCCTTTTCCATTTTTCCCCGGCGGAGGATGCTGAAAACGAGGGAGATCCGCAGGAAACGAAATCCCGGCCCCGCGCCGCGCTCCGGGGCCGCGGATCCCGCAGCGCCCGCTCCGCACGGGCGGCTGGGGCAGGGCAGGAGCGGAGGGGCCGCAGCTCCCCCGCCCCGGCCCTGGGGGCAGGGAAAAGGTCGGGAAAAAAAAAGAAAAACAAGAAATTAAATTGAATTCAATTGGATTAAATTGATTTAAATTAAAGGCTAGAAWCGGTCCGGAGCCGGGCACAGTTTCCGTGACCGAGCCGAGCTGTCCCCGTATCCTCTTCCCCTTCCCGATCCCATCCCTTTCCCTTCCCCTTCCTCATCTCTATCCCTTCCCCTTCCCCTTCTTCCCCATCCCTTCCCCTTCCCATCCTCTTCCCATCCCCATCCCTCCGCGGGTGTTCCCCGCTCCGTGCCCTCTCCGCCAGCTCTCTCACCCAACTCCGCTTCTTTATTTCCATTTTTAATATAAAAAAATAGAAATATATTTTTTAAAAATCTATTTATAATATATTTTAAATGTCGATTATTTTTTCCTCTCCGTCTCTCTTGCGGAAATGAAAATAAAAATAAAAACGCTTTGCCGACTCTCTCGCTCCATTTTTAGGCTTCCACTTCTCTGGGATTTCGCGTAATTTTTCCTTTCCTCCCCCCAGCCTCCTTCCCGCGGGCTCTTGCGGGAGCGCGTCCGCGCAAAGCCCGCGGGCGCGCAGCAGCGCTCTCCTCTCCGCGGGGGGAAGGATCCYGCGCGGAGTATTTCAATCCAGCCAAGTGGAAAATAGACTTTCAACCCCCTTTGTGCGGGAGGGGAGGGCTGGCCCCCGCCTCCGCGGGCCAACAAAACTCCGAGCAGAGCCAAACTGCGGAGTGAACTCGGGACCGGCCCGCACAGGGGCTGCGCGCCCGCGCATCCCCCCGCGCCGGGGGAAAACGGCCCAGATCGCCTCTTATTGGGAGCTTCAATTTGTTGTTTTTAATTCCCAGCGCAGGATCGGACCCGTGGGAAGGGGTTTTGTCCGGGGGAAGGTCCTGCCTTTGGAAGGGGGTTCCGCGGAGGGGAGCGGAGCTCGCGCGGGAGGGGGGAGCGGCGGGGGTGGCTTCACCTGTCCTCCCCCCGCGGGCCGGAGTTCCGCGCCGCCGCTGCGGGGAGCTTGGTTTTATTCATTCAAATAGCCAAAAAAAAAAAAAAAAAGAGGGGAGGGGGGAAACTAAAAGAAGAGGAAAAAATGAAGAATTTTTAAAGATTTTTTTAAATTTTTTTTTTTTTTTTTTAAAAGACGGAGGGAAAACCCCCCGCAGCCGGAGCCCCTCTCCCACAACTTCGCGGCGCGCCTGCGGGAGCGGCTCCAGTCCAGTTTTTCGGGCGCTCTCTGCGTCCTCTGCCTCCTTTTCCTCCCCTGCCTGCCCCTGTCCCCTCTTGCCTCCTCTGCCTCCCCTTCCTGCCCCATCTCCCCCTGCCTGTCCCTGCCTCCCCTCGTCCTCCCCCGCCGGCCCCGGCCTCCTCTTGCCTCCCTTGCCTCTCCTCGTCTCCCCTGGTCCTCCCCTTGTTCTCCACTACCTCCCCTCGTCCTCCCCTGCCCGTCTCTACCTCCCGTGCCTTCCCCTGCCTCCCCCGGCCTCCTTTTGCCTCCTCTGACTCTTCCCGTCTCCCCTCGTCCTCCCCTGCCTCCCCCGGCCTCCTCTCGCTCCCCCTGCCTCCTCCACCTCCCGCAGCCCGTCCCGCCCGGCCCTTTCCGCCGCTGCCCTCCCCATCCCGGCCCTGCCTCCCGCTGCCCTCCCCGCGCAGGTGAGGCCGCCCCCCGCGCGGGGGCCCCGCCAGGTACCGCCCGTATTTGTAGCGGCCGCCCGGGGCTCGGGGCCGCGTGGGCGCCCGCGGGTGGGCGGCGGGGCGGGCGCGGGGCGCGGGGGTGGGAGCGGGCGGGCGGGCGGGCGAGCGAGCGCGGGGGTTTGTGTGTGTGCGCCGTGCCCAGGGGGAGGTTTCTCGCACACGCACACACACACACACCGCACACACGCGCGCACCCGCAGGACCGGCCCCGCTCCGGCCCCCCCCCGCCCCGCTCCCGGCTCACACCATGTTCCAGCCGTCCGCCAAGCGCTGCTTCACCATCGAGTCCCTGGTGGGCAAGGACACCCCCCTGGGCCCCGAGGACCCCCCGCGCCCCGCCGCCCTCGCCTACCCCGGCCCCGCCGCGGCCGCCGACGCCGCCGCCTTCGCCCCCGGCTTCCAGGGAGCCGCCGGCCGGGCCCTGTACGGCAGCGCCGAGCTCGTCTTCCCCGAGGCCGTGGGGCACCCGGCGCTGCCCGTCGGGCCCCCCCAGCTGGGGGGCTCGGCCCTGCCGCACCCCCACCCCTTCTTCGGGCCGCAGCACCGCGACCCGCTCAACTTTTACCCCTGGGTGCTGCGGAACCGCTTCTTCGGGCACCGCTTCCAAGGTGAGCGGGGCTCCGCGGGGCGCGGGGCGGGGGCCGCCGGACCGGCCCGGGGGCTGCGGGAGCCGCGGGGCTCCGGGCGCGGGGGGCCCGCGGGGCAGGACCTGTTGCTGCCGGGGCCGCGGGCGCCGCACACCGGGGCCGGTGCCTCCGCTCACCCGGAGCCCCTGCACGCCCGGGGCCGGTGCCTCTGCACAGCCGCGGCCGGAGCGCTCCCGCAGCCCCGGGGCCGGTGCCGTGCCCGGGGGGAGCGGGGCAGCCCCGCGGCATCCCGGCCGAGCATCGCGGGGCTCCCGGGGACGGGACCGGCGCTGCCGCCTCCGTGCGCAGCCGAGCCGGGAATTTGGTTTTCTCCTTGCCGGGAACGAAGGGAAGGATTTCGGCGCGGTGGATCTCGGCTGCGCAGCGAGATGTTGTTTGGTTCTGTAGATTTTCTCTCTGTTCCTTTTCTTCTCTTTATTTCTTTCTTCTCTTTCTTTTCTTCTTTCCTTTTCTTCTTTCTCTCTTTCCTTTTCTTTCTTTCATTCCTTTCCTTCTTTCTCTCTTTCATTTCCTTCGTTCCTTTCCCTCTTTCTCTTAATTTTCTGCCTCTGTCTCTATTTCTTTTATCTTTATTTTCTTTCACTCTTTCTTAGTACCCTCTTTCTTTTCCTTTTCCTTTCTCTGTCTGCGTCCTTTTCTTTCCTTTTTTCCCACTGTTTTTTTTTTCTCGTTTTTTYCCCCCTTTTTCGCCTTTCCGTTTCCCGTCCGTCGCCGTCCCCTCTGTCCCGCCGCGGTGCCGGGGGGTCCCGCAGCCCGGATTAGTTTTATCTGCTCGGCACCGACCCCTCGCTTGTCTCCGGGGCTCCGCCGGGGATTGCGGCCGCTGCCGGCGGCGCCCGGGGGCACCGGCCCGGCTCCCTCCGGCCCCGGGAGCGGCTCCGGCCGGGGCTGCGTGGGGCTCCCTCTCCCTCAGAGCCCCCGGGCCCGGCCTGCTGCTCTCCCGCCCCGGCCTGCTGCCCGGCCTTCTCTCCACGCCTTGAATTTTCTTTTTCTTCCCTTGCTTTCGTTTCTCTCTGTCTTTTTTTCCGTGCTTGCTTTACAGCTTTCTTTCTCTTGTTCTTTATTCTTTGCTCCTTTCCTTCTTTTTCTTGCTTTCCCACTTTCCTTCTCTTTCTTTTCTTCCTTCCTCTTTCACTTTCTTTTCCTTCRTGTTTTTCTATCTCTTTCTTTCCTTCTTTTTCTTCTTTCTTGCTTTCTCACTTTTTTTCCTCTTTCTTTCCTTGACTCCTTCACTCTTTCTTTATCGCCTCCACTCTTTCTTTCTTCCTTGGTTTTCTCTCCTTTTTTTTCCCCCATCACTTTCTCAGTCTTTCTCCTATTTTATAATTTCTTTTTCTCTGACTCAGTTTTTTCTCTGCCTCTCACTTCTCTCTCTTTCCTCTTCCTCCTGCTCTCCTCGTCCATCCCTTCTCCCTCTTTCTTTCTCCCTCCTTCCCCTCCCTTTGGCGCTGTGTCCAACCCCACCGTGGGACCGCGAGCAGCCAGGAGGGAGCGTGGGGGACAAACACCGCAATTTTGGGGCGGGGAAGGCGCCCCAAACCCCCCAATCCCCCTTTTGTGTCCTCTCCGTGTCACGGGGCCAGCAGGTCACCCCAACACGCGCCTGCAGAGGGGCAGCCGGGGCCGGGGGTGCTGTGCAGGACCTGAGCTCTGCTCTGTTCCCACAGGGAGCGAGGTGTCCCAGGAGAGCCTGCTGCTGCACGGCCCCTTCGCCCGGAAACCCAAGCGCATCCGCACGGCCTTTTCCCCGTCGCAGCTCCTGCGGCTGGAGCGCGCCTTCGAGAAGAACCACTACGTGGTGGGCGCCGAGCGCAAGCAGCTGGCCAGCAGCCTCAGCCTCTCCGAGACGCAGGTACCGCCACCTGTCCCGTGGCACCGATCCCGCTGTCCCAGGGATCCCCATCCGCGGGATCAGCTCGGCACCGGGCGCTCGGAACAGCGCCCGACTCGCGCAGGGCTCGCCCCGCAAAATCCCAGCCGGGATTGCCCAGGAATCCCATCGTGGCCGAATCCTGTGGGTGTTCCTGGGCTCGGGGTGGGTTTGGGATTTTTTGTGTGGCAGCGTTCGGGCGTTGCGGTCGGCCCTGGCAGGTTTGGGGCTGGGAAGGCAGCTCTGGCATCCTCCCGCTCTCCGGAGCGGCTTTCCGGCGTCGCTTCTCGCTAGCTTGGGGTGTTTTCCCTGGGAGCAACGTTTGGGTTTAAAAATCCTGTTAGAAAAGGAGCAGCAGCCTGATATCCTCCCCTGGAGAGCTGGAAAACCGTGGCTCAGCCGAGCAGCTCTGGTTCTGTGCACCAACACCCGAAAATCAGGATGGGTGTGGAGACGGTGCTGCCGAAGGGCGCTGATGTTGGATGAGACTTCCCGGGATTAGAACAGACATTTCACGGGAATTTAGATAGAATGGGACCCGGGAGAAGCACAAGGATGAAAGGAAAGGTGTACAGAGGTGGGGGAAAATGAGGGAATTGGGGCTGAGCATCTCTGTGTGTCCAAGCCCGGTGTCCTGGTGAGTGACTGTTCCCAAAGGCTCCAGGGGAAGGTGCCCTATTTTCCATGATGTTCAGTAACTGAGGGGATGGAGAAAGTTTTCCCCAAATTCTGGCGAGGTAGCTGGGCCTGTACTCTGAATTAATGTCATTTTTATCCTTTAATTTAATTGGGAAATAAAGCTGGAGCCGTGGGTGTTCCCAGTTCCCGCCTGGCTCATCCTCGCCCAGGCTCTGCCAAACAAAACCCCCAAAYGCATCCCTAAGTCACCGGGAGGGAAATGTCACCGGCACGGGGACAGCGGGAAGGAGCACGTGGGGATGTGGGGAAGCAGGGCCTGAGCCCACAAAATCCAGAGGGTGTTTGTATCCCGAGGGTGACGCTCTCCCGGCCCCCTGGCCCCGGGCACGGCGCTGACACCTGGCTCGGGCCCCTTCCCGCTGCTCCCGTCCCCTTTCCGGGCTGGAACGATGGCAAAGGGAAAAAAAGCACAAAACCCAAAGGTCAAAGAACAACCTGGAACTTGTCTGGGCGGAAAGGGCAGCTGTGGGATGCCCGAGGGGGGGCTCAGCCGTTCCCTGGCCTGTTCCGGCATTGCCCAGAGCCTGAATGCACTAATGCAATTTAGTGGGGAAGTGCAGCGGCATCCGTCCTTAAATCCCGTGGGATTTAGGAGTGGAAAGAGGCAATGTAGATATATTTTAAATATGTTTTTGAGGTGCTGCAGAGTATTTTGTAGCCCGGTGTTTCTGTGGTTTTGGGAAGCTGCTGCTGCTGGCAGGGAGCGAGCGCAGGTGACAACGGGAGGAGGGCAGGGAAAGGCTCCCGTCCTTCCCGCGGCCCCACAGATCCATTCGGGAATGGGCATCCGGCAGCAGTGGTTCGCAGGCAGCAGGGAAGGCTTTTTCCCTTTAGTTTGTGGCTTTGGAAAAATAATCTTTAAAAAAAAAATCTTGTTTTAATTACGTGGAGGGAAATAATCCCAGTGTGCGGAGGAATGGGATACAGGATGGGCATCCAGGTGCTGGGACTGGAGGAATGGGACAGCCAACAGCTAATGGCCATACCAAAACCAGGATATTATTACTATTATTTTTATTAATTATATATTCAGTGATAAATCCTGCATGGAATCAAATTTCCGTGGAAAACCATCCCTCTTTATCCCTGACACATCGTGGTGTGACACCGGGGGACACAGGTGTGTTTTCACCTGGTGCAGACACCCAGCCCCACATCCAAACCCACACTTTGGGGTGGTTTATTATTTTTTTAATGGATTTAATAATTCCCAGAGCAGGTAGCAGGTTATGGCTGTGCCTGGCCCTATTTCCCAGCTGCTTTTTCCCCCTGAAAAGGGATTTTTGTCCTTTGGGCGCTGCCAGCTCCGGGTCCCCCAGCCAGGGAGCAACACCTGGAGCAGCCCAGGGGAAGGTGAAAAGGCTACAGGTACCAGCCCAGCATCAGGAAATGCCTTGGGATATGGGGTGGGGAAGGGTGCAGGTGTTTAACCCCTTCCCATCCTTTCTCCTCGCAAGGAGCTGCGTTAATTTGGGATGAGATTGGAACAGGCCCGTGGAATAGCAAAACAGAAGGGAGTGGGGGAACAAACAGCAGCTCCTGGTGCTGAGGCAAATGCAGGTGTTCCATAAGCGGGATGAGGGTGGAGCAGGTGCAGGGAGGGCTCCGCAGGGAATGCGGGGGATGTGGGATGGTCTGAGCAAGCGGAGCCGTCCGTGGGGTGTGGGCGTGAGGGGGGACACGGGGTGTGTGATCCGGGTGGCACCGAGCTGGGCGTGCAGTGGGGGTGCCACCCAGTCCGGGTGCACTGGGACTGGTGTGTGCCGGGCTGGGATGTGTGCTGGGAATGGGATGGGCCGGGGGTGCCGTGCTGTGTCCTGTCGGGATGGTGCCCAGCACTGGTGGCACCAGTTCACCCCGTCCTGGGAGCGCCCTGGGCTGGGAAATCCCTTCCCTGGGTTCCCTCGGCAGGATGGAGCCCGGATCTCCCAGCAGAGCCGCTCCATCCCCCACAGCTCGTGGGGCAAACCCCACTCGGGGTCTCGAATCCGCATTCCCAAAGAAAAGGCCTCTCCCTGCCTCCTGCCAGAGGGAGGTTTGGGGTGATTTTGGAGGCACTGTTTATCCCAGTGTGCCCTTCCAGCTTCGGGGTGCTTATGGAGTCACCCTATATCCCAGTGTCCTTTCCTGGCTTTGGGAAGATTATGGAGTCACTCTATATCCCAGGGTCCCCTCCTGGCTTTGGGATGATTTTGGAGTCCCCTTATATCCCAGTGTGCCCTCCTGGCTTTGGGGTGGTTATGGAGTCACTGTATATCCCAGTGTCCCTTCCTGGCTTTGGGAAGATTATGGAGTCTCCGTGTATCCCAGTGTCCCCTCCTGGTTTTGGGGTGGTTATGGAGTCACCGTGTATCCCAGTGTCCCCTCCAGGTGTCCCTGCAGGGACGGTGCAGCCCTGGCCGAGGGCTCGGGGCCGGCCGGGCATTGCAGCCGCTCCATAATTAATGATTAATAATTAACAGAGCGAATGCCTGGGAATCACAGGAGGAGAAAGATGCCCAGATAGGGCTGGAGAGCGGCCGCAGCGCAAAGCCCAGGGCTGGCAGTCGTCCCTCCCGAGGATTGTCCCCAAGAACAAGCTCCCAGAAGTTTCGGGGTGTTTTTAGAGGGAAAGTCCCAGCTGGGACAGCGAGAACAGGTGAAGGGGGAATGCTGGCACTGGGCGTGGTGGCACTCGGGGTGACAGCCCGGCACAGGCAGTGCCACCCTGTGCTGGCAGGRCTGGTCCCTCTCTGTCACCATCCAGCCCCGTCCCGTGCTCTCAGCCTTTGGGTCATTCCCGGGGAAGTTCCATGCGAAGCCACCGGATTTTAATTGTCCCCAGCGTGGTGATGGCAGCGTCACCTTTGGCCAGGGCTGATTCGGGATGTCCTGGTGGCCCTCAGGGCATTGCACAGGTGGGAATGTGCAGGGAAAACCATGGATGGGAGCCGCACACGGAGGCAGGAGCGGGATGCAGGAGCCATCCAGGGACCATCCCCGTCCTGCAGCAGGAGCACAGGCTGGAGGTGACCCTGGAGGGCAGAGCCAGCCCCGGGAACGGCTGGGCTGGGACCCTGGGATGTCGCAAACAGCCGGCATGGGAACGGTTAATGTGGCCAGGGTTTGGGAAGGGATAAAACCCCGGGCTCGGGGGTTTAAACCAATTACTCTTGGAGTCAGGATGAGGCGTCGTAGGGGGCAGCTTATCCCCCGATGCCCACTGCGAGCTTCTCACACTTTTCCCATTGTGGCTCTGGCCTGTCCGAGGGAGGGATGCAGTATCGGAGGGGTCAGGGAGCTTCTCCAGCCCGGAAACATCCCCATTCCAGCAGCTGGGAATCACAGGGGAGCCTCATCCAGCAGCAGTCGGCCGTGCCCGACTGAAGCGAGCCGGGGAGAGCCGCTGCACCCCCAGCCCTGCCTTCCACACAGCCGCGCTCAGGCAGCTTAATTGCTTTATGCCTTAGTTTCCCCTTCCATAATTTAGGGATAAGGCAACTTCCCTGCTCCCAGAGGGCTGAGGGCTTTAATTAAAGTTTGCAAAGTGCTCTGCGGTGCTTCAATGAAAGGCGCCGGCTCGCTATTGTTCCAGGAATGCCCCAAAGGTAGGGAGGCGAATGGGTTGTGTCCCGGGCGGGGCTGGGACACATCCCGGTGCCATAAAGAGCTGTTTCCAGCGCCGGAGCAGCCCGAAGGTCAAGGGCTGGCTCTGCGCTGGCTGCCGCTCCCGGGGAATTCAGCGAGGTGGGAATGCCGGCCCGGGGTGGGAATGCCGGCCCGGGGTGGGAATGCCGGCCCGGGATGGGAATGCCGGCTGTGCCGCACCGGGAAGGCTCCGGAGCAGGGAGCAGGCGGTGCCTGCAGTTAGAGCTGAAGGAGAATGGGAAAGGGGCGATGATCCCGGGGCTGAGCGGTGCCAGCGGCTGCAGGAACCGGAACAACTTCCAGCGGGAAAAGGCTCAGCCTGGGCTGGGCTGGGCTGGCAGCGGCGGCCGAGCAGCGGCACCTAGTGCTGCGGGCCTGGGAGCCAGGCAGCATCCTCATCCCGCCTGCGGCATCCTGGATCCTGTCTGCAGCATCCTAAATCCCGTTCGCAGCATCCTCATCCCGCCTGCAAAATCCACATCCTGCCAGCAGCATCCTAAATCCCGTTCGCAGCATCCTCATCCCGCCTGCAAAATCCACATCCTGCCAGCAGCATCCTGGATCCCGCCTGCAGCATCCCACACCCCTGCCTGCAGCATCCACATCCCGCCTGCGGCATCCCACCCCACCACCATCCTGCATCCCACATCCCTGCCTGCAGCATCCTGCACCACTGCCATCCCACATCCCTGCCTGGAGCTTCCACACCGCTTCCTGCAGCATCCCATCTGCAGCATCCTGCATCCCATCTGCAGCGTCCCTCACCGCTGCCTGCAGCATCCCTCATTCCCAGATGCAGCAGCCTGCATCCCTGCCTGCAGCATCCCACGTCCTGCACCGCTGCCTGCAGCATCCCGCATCCTTGCCTGCAGCATCCCACATCCCGCACCACATCCACGCTGCTTCCTGCAGCATCCTGGATCCCAGATTGTAATATCCCTCATCCCTGGCTGCAGCATCCTGCCCYGCTGCCTCTGGCATCCCGCATCCCTCTCTGCAGCATCCCACATCTCTCACTGCACCATCCCAATCCCTGGCTGCAGCATCCCAATCCCTGGCTGCCCAGCATCGTGCACTGCTGGCCGTGTGGGTACCCACGGCCTCCTGTCCCACGGACCATGTGGGAGCTGTCAGCATCCCAAACTGATCCTCACGTCTGAGCTGCTGTGGCCACCCTCCAGCCCATGCTCCCAGGGCTGGAATCGAGGGTGTGTGGGGTTGGATCAGGATTCCTGGGGCCCCGGCAGGTGAGGAGTGCGATATCCCTGAGGACAGACACTCCGCTGCCTCTCCGGGCTCCTGGGACARTGTTTGACACCATCACAGTGGAAAAGGTTTCCTGAAAGCTAAATGTGGTGAATTAATGATCGAGAATTGTAATTACAGCCCTGGCTGGAGGGGTGGGGATGGCTGTGGGTGGCACCCTGACMCCAGTGACAATTGGAACAGGGCTGGGCTCAGCCGCTCCCACCGTTCCGTGCCCATCCAGGCACAGCCCGGGCTCGGGGTGACGSGCTCTGGGTGCTGCTGGGTGCCGTGTCCGAGGTGTCCCTGAGCGTCCTTCACCTCCCTGGGTTTCTCCAGGGCCGAGAGGCGCAGCAGAGCAGGGCTGGGTGGTGGCGGCAACCACATTTGTCCCCCGTGTCCCACCTTGCCACGGGAAGCTGAGGCAGGGCAGGGTGGCTGTGGGGCGCTCCTGGAGGGACAGGGACAGGGACAGGGACAGGGACAGGGACAGGGACAGGGACAGGGACAGGGACAGGGACAGGGACAGGGAGAGACTGATGTGCTGCTGTCCAAGGAAAACCGAACTTCCTGCCCGGCTGCAGCACCGTCCGTGGGCCGGGACCCCCGCGAGCGCCCCTCTCTCGCTGTCTCGCAGGTGAAAGTGTGGTTCCAGAACAGGAGGACGAAATACAAACGGCAGAAGCTGGAGGAGGAGGGCCCCGACTCGGACCAGAAGAAGAAGGGCTCGCACCACATCAACCGATGGCGCCTCGCCACCAAGCAGTCCAGCGGAGAAGACATCGACGTCACCTCCAACGACTAAGGCAGGGACAGGCTCCTGGTGCGGCCACCATGGAGAGGACCCCGGGGCAGGAAGGGGGGACACAGGCGGCGGCACCCACCGGACCGTAGGGACGTGGCCCGAGCCGCCGCCGCCGCCGCCCGCGGCCTTTCCCCGGGGCGCCGGCCCGGGCGGGGACCCCCCCCCGGGGACCCTCCCCCGCGCCCGGGGCGGCCCTCGGAGGCGCTTTTCGGGAAGCTCCCGCCGAGCCGAGGAGGAAGAGGAGGCTGCCAGGGCGGCCCCGGGACCGCGCATCCTCCTCCGCGCTGGAGCCCGTCAGCCGTGAGATCCAAGCGACGCGTCCGTGTGCCCGACCCCTTCTTCAGCTGCCTTTTTATTATCATTTCCCACCTTTTTCCCYCCCCCCCCACCCCCCCATTTTCTGCGTTGTTTCCTTGTTTGGGTTTTTTATGACAGTTTATTTTAATTTATTCTTTCTTCCCGTGCCCGTGTGCGTGCGTTCCCCGCCGTAGGTAGAGCTGTAGTGAGTGTTACCGCGTGGAAATAAAAGGCAAAACGTGCTGGAAGCTCGTCTGGCTCCCGTGGGGGGCGGGGGACACGGGGACCTTCCCCTTCCCGTGGTGGGGACGGCGGTGGCCCTATGGGACGGGGACTGGGAGTCGCTGGGAGAACCAGCAGAGCTGGGGGGCTCCGTTCCGGTGGGTGAGGATGGGGGTGTCCCCGGGGGTCCCGCAGGTAGGACAGGGATGTGGGGTGTCCCTCCAAGTGTCCCTCAGGGGTCCCACAGGTATGACAGGGATGTGGGGTGTCCCTCAGGGTGTCCCTCAGGGTGTCCCTCAGGGTGTCCCCCAGGGGTCCCACAGGTATGACAGGTATGCGGGGTGTCCCTCAGGGGTGTCACTCAGGGGTCCCACAGGTATGACAGGTATGCGGGGTGTCCCTCAGGGGTGTCCCCCGGCGGTCCCAAAGCTATGACAGGGATGTGGGGTGTCCCTCAGGGTGTTCCCCAGGGGTCCTACAGGTATGACAGCGATGTGGGGTGTCCCTCAGGGTGTCCCCCAGGGGTCCCACAGGTATGACAGGGATGCGGGGTGTCCCTCAGGGTGTCCCTCAGGGGTCCCACAGGTATGGCAGGGATGTGGGGTGTCCCTCAGGGTGTCCCTCAGGGGTCCCACAGGTATGGCAGGGATGTGGGGTGTCCCTCAGGGTGTCCCTCAGGGGTCCCACAGGTATAACAGGGATGTGGGGTGTCCCCCGGGGTGTCCCCCAGGGGTCTCACAAGTATGACAGGTATGCGGGGTGTCCCCCGGGGTGTCCCCCAGGTGTCCCACAGGTATGACAGTGATGTGGGGTGTCCCTCAGGGGTGGCCCCGGCGGTCCCAAAGCTATGACAGGGATGTGGGGTGTCCCTCAGGGGTGTCCCCCGGTGGTCCCAAAGCTATGACAGGGATGTGGGGTGTCCCTCAGGGTGTTCCCCAGGGGTCCTACAGGTATGACAGGGATGTGGGGTGTCCCTCAGGGTGTTCCCCAGGGGTCCTACAGGTATGACAGGGATGTGGGGTGTCCCTCAGGGTGTTCCCAGGGGTCCTACAGGTATGACAGGTATGTGGGGTGTCCCTCAGGGTGTCACCGGGGGGTCCCACAGGTATGACAGGGATGTGGGGTGTCCCCGGGGGTCTCACAGGTATGAGAGGGATGCAGCAGCTCCGGGGCTGGCAGCTCCACACCTTCACAGGGATTGAATGTCGGGAGAGCTTCCAAACAGCTCTGCTTCCTTCTGGATCCCTTGGGAATATCCCCTGCGGGGAAACCCCCAGCCATGGGGCTCCAGGCCCTTCTGGGACCCCCCAGGAATGAGGGATTTGGGGTGAGGGGGTCTGAGGGAAAAAAAGTTGTGTGTTCTTCCCATGCCTTGCTGGAATTTGGGGAAAAAGCACATATAATACTTTTATATCTATATAAATTCTTTTATTTTTATATATGTATAAAAATAAAAGAATTATATATGAAATATACCGCATATACACACTTATATATACATGAGTAAAACAYATACATAGAAATGCATATATGATGTGTATACTGTATTTTATAATTTATATTTTATATATATTATATATTTTAATAGTATGCACACAGTATATGCATATATTTGTGTATTTAATATTTATATATAATATATATTGTATTTTTAGTGTTTAGTGTATACTATATATAATATCTAATTACATATTTTAAAATATATCAATTTGCTTATATATTTTATTATATGTACTAGATGATAGTTATATATATTATACATATAATTATACATATTTTTATACTATAGCATGATACATATTTCGTAATTATGTATGTATAATTATACTTATATCCAGACACACAAAATTAATAATTTCTGCTGTTGGGAAAGCCCCTTTCCCACATCCCCTCACATTCCAGGGAAAATCCCCATTCCCTGCAGCTTCTCCTCTTTAAAACCAGCCCATGAAAACCTTGTCCTCAGACAAGACCTTTAAATCCTGACATTCCCCCCAGCATTCCCCACGGAGCGCGGAGCACACCAAGTGTTTAAACGCTTTTATTCCCGACAGATCCGAGTGTTACACGAAGTGTYGCGGCCGGTGACTGCGGACAGGGTTAAAAAGAGCCGGAGCCGTGGGGCTTCCCGGGGGTGTCCAGGGATTCCTGGGGTGTCCAGGATGCCCAGGGTGCCCACGCTCGCTGGAAGACATCCGGTGCTGGCAGGTGAGCCCTCGCCAATCCCAAGGGATTTCAGGTGTGCTCAGATCGAGGGATGAGATGCAGGGTGTGAAAGAAGCCATAAAAACCGGGAAAAAAGCCCAAAGTGGTGTTTCCTAAAGAGACCCAGGGAGATCCTGGAGCTGGGGACATCCACCGCCACCAGGACCACTCCAGGCCTCCACATCCAACACTGGGAATGCTCCCAGAGAATCCCAGGGGAGCTGATTTTTACCCTAAACCTTTGCCCAAGGGCTGTCAGGGTCTCACCACACCCCGGGAGCCCCCGCGCTCCTCCAGAGGGAACCCCAGGCTCCGGATCTCCATCCCAGCCCTCCAAGAGGAGGGGACACTAGCATCCCTTGGGCACGTGGCATTGGTAGAGCTCTACCCGTCCCAGGGTGGCAGGGTCCAGCATCAGCCCGGTGACCCCACATCCCAGCGCTGCCCACGGGTGACCTCCCGCCCATCCTGCCGGGACCTGGGCACGCCAGGACGCGGAGCAGGAAAATGAGCAACCAGGAAAAACGGAAGGAGCGGAGCTGTGCCCGAGCCGTGGGGTTTGGGACACGGGTGACACCACCCTGGGCTCGTCCCCCGGTTGTCCCCCGGCCAGCCCAGGGAGCAGCCAACAGACACATCCTCCAGGAGAGGCTCCAAACTTCTCGCTGGCACCTTTTGCTGCAACCTGGTCCTCATTATTTCTTAATTAACATCGCCAAGAAATCAATTAACCGCGACATTTCTAATTAAGTGCTCCGGGAGACGATCGCCTCATTACGATGATCTGCCGAGGTGAACGCCTCGATGTGAGCGGCGCGTTCCGCGCCCGCCGCTCCCCGCGCTCCCCCAATTACCGGGAACCGGGAATGCCAGCGGCTGGGGCCGTTCCCGCAAGCCGAAGGCTCCGGTTTGTGCACGGGGGAAGTCGGAGAGATTAATTAGCGATGGAGTGGATGTGCACAATGTTACCATTAGCTGCGGTGTGGAGGCTTTCCTGGCACCGCTCGCCGTCCTAATAAACAGCCCTAACGTGCCGCCGCTTTCCCGGCTCCGTGCTTCCCATCCCTAACGCCCCTGGGAGGGGTGAGCGGGGCACTTCGGTGCTCACCACGAGGGCAGGAACCAGGAGGATCCAGTGCTGGGACTGCTGCATGAGGGAGCCCAACCTGGAGCTGCCCGAGAGTGAAAAGGTCTTTGAAGATCCATAAGGGTTAGGTATGGGGCTGTGGAGCTTTTTTGCTTCTTTCAGATAGAATTAAGTCCTGACACCCGTTGGGATGTCGGAACCGCATCAGGTGGGTTCAGCTGGGGACGTCATGATCTCGGTGTCCCCAGGCTGGGATGCCAAAGGACTTGATTGCCCAAAAGTTTGGGACCACAGGGCCACCAAAACGTGCTCCTCATCCAAGCCCCTCGTCCCGCTCGCCACCAACCCAGGACAGTGAGGGGAAGGGCAGCAGAGAGGGATCTGCAGCATCCTGATTGTCCAGAGGGGGATGCACGTGGGTTTGGGAGATGTGGGGACAAGCCCTGGGGTCTCCAGGCTCGTGGCATTGCTGGTGCCAGGGCMACCTCACACCACACCTGCAAGGACMTGCAGACGGYGCTTGGAGCACCCTGGCAGGGGTCTGGAATGGGATGAGCTTTAGGGTCCCTTCCAATCCCAACCATTCCATGATTCTGTGCTTCCAGAGGAGGTTGGAGAGGGGAACCGAGCCCAGGACATGGTGGCTGCCCCCAGCTCCCAGCAGCAGCATCTGCCCCGTGCTTTGGGCCGGGGCCACGACATTTTCAGTGGCATTGGGACAAAATTTGGGAGCAACCCCTGCTGCCAACCCCGCCATGGCTCCCGGAGGAAACCACTGGGAAACGCCTGACTGAGGCCCTGGGATGTTTTCATCCCTCAGCRCAAACCCTGCCGAGCTGAGCGGGTCCCGTGCTCCTGCCACACAAAGCCAAGCAAGCCTGACGGGGTTTGTGCGGGCAGACGACAAACCCAGGCCCATGTGGGGCCTGTGACTGTCACTTGTTTGAGGGAGCAGCTGCCTGCCAGCCCAGCCCCAGGCTCACAGCACAGCTCCTCCGACATCCCCCGAGCTGGCCCGCGCCCCCCCCCGGCAGGATCAGGCCCTCCGCGCTCCCTGGAGCTCCTGGCTTCAATAAATCCCGAGTCTCTCCTCCAAACTGATTCGGCCCCTATTGATAATCGCTGGRTTAACGTGATGAGCATCCCCTGCTAATTAACAACCCGCACAGGCAGAGCTCTGCAGGTGATGTGTGTGCATCCATACTCGCTCCCATCACGGGGAAAACTGGGAACTGGCTCTTTCCCAAGGCAGAACTTGATCAATCCCCGCTTTTCCTTGGGTGTCTCCTAGAGAAATACAGGCAGCAAAGCCCAGATCCTTTCATCCTCTGGAAACTCCTTGTTCCAGCCGCGGAGCCAGCAGGCAGCCACAGCTCACAGACACCGAAATCTTTGATCTGTGATCACTTACAAAACCAAATCACCGCTCCCTCCTCGCTCCACCTCTCCCAGAGCTCATGGCAAAGCGCAGCCTCCATCTCTTCCTCCTTCCCCCTCCTCCAAACAAAAGCCTGGGAAGAACAAGCGTGGCAGCAGAACGGCTCAGACGGCGACCAAACCCACCGGGAAGGGGGAATGATCCACCCAGACAGGCACCAGAGCCAGGAGGCTTCTCCCTGTCAACACAAGAGGCTGTTTCTGTCTCTGCCTCGCCTTCCCATCCAGGAGGAGGAAGGCAGCGAGTTGTGCCGCCGTGCAGCATGATCCCGCTTGGCTCCACAGAGCCGGAACGGGAATTTCAGGCTCAGAGGAGCTTTTCCCTGCTCCACACACATATGGATGTGTGTGCCAGGGGGTCCCTGCACCCCCAGCTTCCCACCGTGGTCCTGAGCCCCTCCCAGCCCCTGCAGCAGTGGAAAGGGCCCGTTCCAGGCACTCAGCTCATCCCAGCTGGCTCTCCCGAGCCTGGCCACTGCCATTCCCACTGGCCCGCTGCTCCCTGGGCATTGCCAGCAGCCCTGCTCCCCTTCCCAGGGCTGCCCCTCTCACTGCTGCAGGGAGTTATCCGCTCCCAGGTGCTGCCAGCAGGACAGACGGCCAAGGAAGTGTCCACAGGACAGTGGTCACCTCCCTGCAGCCTCCCCAGATCCCACCYGGAGCGGGCGGGGTGGCCTCACATCCTCCGGGATGTACATTCATCTCATCCAGTGCATTAATGAACTCTCCTGGGCCAAATCCAGCCGTCCTCGGCCTGGTGTAAATCCAGAACAGCCCCAGGGCTGTAACTGGACCCACTCTGGGTTTCCAGCAGTGTTTGGGACCGGGAGCTGTCCCAGGAACAGCAGCTATGGAAATCCCAGAGCTGGCCCTTCCTTTCCTATTTGCTGATGTGTGAATCCACAACACTGATTCCTTTTGTGCAATTATTCCTGATTTACACCRGTGCAGGACAGAATCAGTGATCCTGAGCTGGCCCAACCACCGTGTGGCTCCAATTCCTAYGGGTCTGACTCCAGCTGGGAATGGGAGCAGCCCGTGGGGAAGGACACACGTCGGGCTCAGGCCTCCCAGTTCCAGGCATTGCAATAAATCCATCAAATACATTCTGTGTCAGTGATGATTTGGTTTCCCCTTTCCCCCCACCCTCCCCAAGCCCCCCCAAATTGGCATCTGAAGGGTCAGAGCCTGTGCCACGCCCAGCGACCCCACAGCTCCATCCCTACACTGATCCCACAGGCACATCCTGCCTTTGGAATGCTCTGCTGGTGGCCACGGTCCACAKGAACCTGAGGGAGTCACTCGGGGCTTAATTTTGGGTATGAGATACCAGAAAGCCAAATTGTGGCCCCAAACTCGGGTGAGGGCAGGATTCGGGGTGCAGGGCGGGGGTGACTCTCCCCACCCCCTTTCAAGGACCCCAGAGTGGAGCCGTTGCAGGGACAGACAGACAGACAGACAGACAGACAGACAGACAGACAGACATCCCCAGAGGGCAGGTGTCCCCTCTGAAGGTGCAGTGTCACCCAGCCATCAGCTCAGCACAGCTGCCAGGACCTGCCTGTGGGTCCTCGTCTGCACCAGCACAAGGAATTGGACAGGGAGGGCAATTTTCTGGGGGCAAATGTTGGCACAGAGGAGAGAGGAACAGGAGGAAGAAGAGGAAGGGAAAGAGAGAAAGAGAAGTAAG
>JACAXG010000201.1:700728-741119 GCA_018881555.1 Amblyornis subalaris | reverse complement strand
GAGAAGAGAAGAGAAGAGAAGAGAAGAGAAGAGAAGAGAAGAGAAGAGAAAAAGAGAAGAGAAGAGAAGAGAAGAGAAGAGAAGAGAAGAGAAGAGAAGAGAAGAGAAGAGAAGAGAAGAGAAGAGAAGAGAAGAGAGAGGAGAGAGGAGAGAGGAGAGAAGAGAAGAGAAGAGAAGAGAAGAGAAGAGAAGAGAAGAGAAGAGAAAAGAGAAGAGAGGAGAGGAGAGGAGAGGAGAGGAGAGGAGAGGAGAGGAGAATTCCAGTTGGAAGGGGCCTACAAGGATCCTGGTCCAACTGCCTGACCACCTGGGGATTGATCCAGACTCAAACCACATTCTGTCCTTGGACAACAGGCTCAGCAAAGCGTGGCTTAGCCAACGACCTTTCCTTAGCAACCTGACTGTGAGAGGGTCTGCCTCAGGTGAGACAAACGCCCCTCACGGCTGTGCAAGGGAAAAGAGCAGCTCCAGCATCATTTTTGCTCCAAGACTCCACATGTGGGCACRCTGGCTTTCCAGGATCTGGAAATCCAGACAAAAGCCCTTAAGGAATGCTGGGCAGTGGGATCCAGGGACAGCCAGTCTCGCAGTGAAGGGCAGGATGCCCCCAGGAGCGCCTGCAGGAGGAGGAAGAGGGATGGATGGAGGGAGGGAGCACAGGCTGTGACCCTCGCTGTGCACACGGACACAGGAATTCCTCTTCAGCACAGGGACACAGGAATTCCTCTTCAGCACACGATGGCTGGGGCGGGATCGGCACGAGATCAACCCAGGGCACTTCCCAAACACCTGATCGGTCCCATCCATGCACCCCTCGGTCTCTACAGAGTTAGTTTTGTGCAGCATCAGTGTGGAGGCTGAATTCACATGGAAAACAAGGTTTGCCGGGTGATGTCTGCGGCGTGCAGCCGGCTCTGAGCACGTGAACTCGCCCCTGGGCACCCTCCATGCAGTGCTGYTAATTCTGAGAGTTCCCTTAGCTAGTTCTAAAGTGTTTGAATGCGATTTTGTTGTTGTTGCTCCTGTGGCTAAGTTAAAACTGTTAATATTACTCTTTTTGCCCGGTGCGAGGTGTCAGTTCTCTGCGGGTGTTAATTCCCTCCCGGCTGGCCGGGAGCAGCATTAGTTCCTATCGCTGAGCTCTACCATTTGATCTCGTGGTTGTTTGCTTTCTCCCAGTCGGGTTCTGGAGTCTCCCCTCTTCCCTCCCCAGATCTTCTGGGCTGGGCTGGTCCTCCTGCCCTTACAATCCTTTGTTGTAGACCACAGTCTTACTGGTGGTGGCCATTGCGATCTCTGGCTCCAGCTGAGACGTCTCGATCTGGGGGAGCAAGAGGAGCGAGATCAGAATCGGTGCCGCTGCAGCAGGAGCTCGACGGATCAATCAATTAATGTGGGGAGGCAGGATATGTAAATAATCCCACGTCAATCACGCCTTTCCCGTGGTGTTTGAACGTGCTTTGCTGCGCTCCAGTCTCCAAACACCCCGGGYTGGATGGATCTGTATCGCACGAGATGCTGCACGTTCGCTGCCTGGCAGTGCTCAATGAATTATAGAGTGTCTGAGGCTCCAGCGCATCCCACCCATCCTCTCCCAGAGACATCCCATCCCTTCCCTGCAGCCAGGGTGCTCCAGGGGATCCAGCGCCCGAAGCCGGACCCGGCAAAGCCAAGGGCTGAGCGGTGGCAGAGGGAACAGCCTCGTTCCGCTCCATCCTCACGCTAAAACCTTCCGACCCCTTCYTCCATCTCCGTGAAATCTCCATCCCTTTCCTAATTTTTTCCCTTCACCAGCTTCTCACGGAGCTTTCCCCTGCCTGAAATCGCTCGGAATCTTTGCATCCCCRGGAGGGATCCGTGGTGCTCCCGCTTCCCACGGCCAGCAGAGATCCCGCTCCCGGCCGGGACAGGGCACCTTGGAAAGGCTGGAATTTTCGAAATCCTATACATCGAACCCATGCTGGTGCTGACACAATGCTAGGAACCCACGTTAAAAATCGAAATGCTTTTGAAAATGTTTAACCTAGTTAGACAAATTAGCAAAAATTTGTGCAAAACAATTTAGGTATTTAAAATATTCAATGTTTTTAAAAACTGGAAAAACTGTTCTTAGCTTTCAGCTGCAAAAACCCAACAAAATATAACATCAAAGCAATCTTAACATGAGGTGCAACATAACCCTTCAGCAAAGCTGTTAAACAGCTACTGAAGCATCATGGGAAATAGCACTTCATTTATTCAAATGCACATATGTCAGGTTTTTGCACCATATGTCATTCCAAGCTATTTACAGTAATAATTAAATCTTAATCAACGTTTAACCTCTGTAAAATGTTTGAAGGGATCTAATCACCCTTCAGACTGCACTAATGAAGGAGAAATATATAAACATAAAAAGAAAATGATGCATAGATAGCACACCAGAAAGAACAGTAATTGCAAAATTGTATTTCTTTTAAATATAATCAGCAAATTATGTAAAGTAAAGCCAACGAGTATTTTAAGTGAAGACATCTTGGGTGTCAGAGGTGTGATCAGCTAATTTTGTACTGCTATCCATAACAGATGTAGCATATTTTCTTTTAGTGCCATTATTAGCAACTTCACCATTCCTTTCAGTGCTGCGGCACCGAGGGAAGCATTGTGCCGGGAGAGCACCGGGAAAGGTGCAGGAGAGCCGGATCCGCGCCCGGCACCGCCGGAGCCGCTCGGAGGAGGAGAGCTCCGCTCTGCCTGGCTCTGACGCAGCTTTTCCGCCCATTGGGTGGGGATTTTTTCCGCCAGGGACACGCAGAAAAGCTCCCAGGTTTTGGGGCTGGGTGGGTTCAGCCACCGGCAGGAAAATATCCAAGTGGGAAGTGGAGTCGRCAGCCCTGGARGGGTTCAAGGAATGGCAGGATGTGGCCAAGGTGGGGATGGGTCACAGGCCRGACTCAGTGACCYCAGAGAGCTTTTCCAACCTCAGTGATCCTGTGATTCTGTGCTTTGGAATGACCTGGAATTGGGTGGTTCAATGCTGATTGTCCATCACAGGGCTTGGGAAAACAGGGAAGCTCACACCCCAACCGACTCCTGGGAAGCCTCCTCAGAAAACTGACAGAGAGACCCTCCAGTCCCTCTCCCTCCAACTGGGGATGGGGAGCTGGGAGCTCCAAGGAAAGCCACATCTGCCCTGGGGGACCCCAAATCAGTGCTCTGGAAGCCACGGGGAAACGCTGAGGACTCGGATGCGCCGAGCCTGGAAGGGAGAAGTTCCAGGGAAGCGTGGTGGGATGTGCGTGTGCAAGAGGCTGTGGAAGAGAAGGAAGGAGCAGTGTTTTGTTCACGCTCTCTCGGGACACAATTCAAAAAGCAGCGAGCACGATCCAAGCTGAACAGCAGGAAGAGTATCCTGGTGGGAAGAGCAAAATATCGCAGCCGACTGCTCGGGGAAGGTGTGGGGTGTCTGTGGTGGGAAGTTTTCAGCACCAATTACACGGAGCCCATCAAGAATAGTTTAAGCAGAGCTGAGGTTGTCAGATGAGATAATTGTTTGTAGATCCTGCCAGCTTCCTTCCCCTGGTCCAGGAGGGAAGCGGCTCCTTTCCCTACATGRGGGATGAGCTCTTCGCCCCTGGCAAGGCTGCACAGGAGGGGCTTGGATGGGTTCAGGAAGGAGGGGATGGAGGTGGGATAGATTGTGGTGACCGAGCAGAAGGACATGGGAATCAATGCCAAAGGTGGAAGTGCTCAAAAAACACATGGATGTGGCACCTGGGGACATGAGTGCAGTGCTGAGGAATGGCTGGACTCAATGGACTCCAAGGGATTTTTCTTAATGATTCCACGATTCTCGTGCAGGATGGACACARGGACCCCTTGGACACAACCAGTCACAGGCACTGGTTTGGAGCTGTGTGATGCCAAACTCAAGCCCCTTCCCCGAAGCCTGGGAAGATGAAGGAACTTACTCCTCCCACTGGGAAATCCAGTGGAGAAGAACAGGGAGATGAGTGGTGGGTTACAGGKATGAAATCAACATCAAATCACAACCTTATTCTGAACCAGTCTAGTCTTGGACTCCCTTGCTGGTGTTTTTTTTGTTGAAAAGTGTAATTTCACCAATTTGGGCACAGACTGCCGTTCCAGCCATCCAGCCTCCTGGAACATGGAATTGTGAGACAGATGTGGACACCACAGTTCCTTGTCGAGTCTTTTGTGTCTCAGCTTCCAAGAAGGCCCCGATCAGGGTCCTTGCTGGTCATGGCCGTGCTGGGAACCCCTGTGAGAAGGAACTGGAGGGCTCTGAGGAGCAGGTTCGACCCTGGTGGGACTATGCTGATGGGACCTGTCCCACTGCCCCACACAGGTCACTCTGTCCCTTCAAACCAAGTGCCCACCGTGGGACTGGCTTTGAATCGTGTCCATCCTCTTCTTCCCAGGGAGGGAGGTCTAAGGATGGATCCCCTTCCTGGGCTTGGGATGATGGCACTGGGGTGTCTGCCAGAAAAGGGCCTTCAACAATGAATCCAGGAGAATTCCAGGAGGGACAAAGGCTCGAACAGCACTGAGGGACCCATAAGTAAAAGCACTATTCCCAGACAGTGCTACAAGGGGGTTGTTTGGGGCAAATCCCAGGATTTCGGGCTGATGGCCGCACTGACCTCTTGGTATCCAACRTGGGAAACACTAAAATGAGGCTGTGGGAGAAGGTGGAATTCCTTCAGCTTCCCGTGAGGCCACGGGAAGCTTTCCCATTGATTCAGGGAGATCTTCACCGGGGACACAACCAGGGTGCAGCTCCAAAGTCATCCAGAACTGCGGCTGGGATGAACCACAGCCCATCCCAGCGCCTGGGAGCAGGTGAAGCCAGAGGATGCTCCTTTCCCTCTGGCAGACAGCCAAGCGCACCAAGGAAAAAGCGGGAAAACCCCAAGGAACTCTGTGCCCTGACCWTACCGAGCACCTGTTTACGGACCAGCATCCCCCAGGTAACTCAGGCCGGGCACCACCGGTCCCCCCGACCCGGAGACATCCATCCCTGCCCGGCAACAAAGCCGGGAATCGCCTCCCGGGTGCCCGCGCCTCTCCGGCTCTCTTCCCCCCCCCGTCCCCGTCTCCTCCCGTCAGCCCCGGCAAGGCTAATTGGGGTGATGCGGCGCCGGCTCCGCGCGCGGCGTGGGCCGCGGGAACACATGGCGCGGCGCTCACAGCTGGCGCGGCGGGGCCGGCGCGGGAGCGGGCGCGGGAGCCCCGGGCGCCCCGGATCCCGGCGGGGGCCCCGGCGCCGGGGCCGGGGGCCGCGCGTGTTTGCGCGGCCGTGCCACGGGGGCGGCGCGCCGGCGCGGCCGGTGAGGCGGCGGCAGGCAGCGAGCAGATGCTTTTTGTTTGGGGTTGATACTCATTTCTATCCCAGCTCGGGAAAAGGTGTAGAAAGGAATGTGCTCCGGAGAGTGCAGGGAGAGAGATAGGTCTAGGCTCGCTGCCAGGGATCCTGGAACGATATGGAAGGCAGCTAGGGGAGACAGGAGCAGATGGATTTGGCATACAGCTCATCACTCAGCCAAAAAAAAACGGGAGGGGGGGAGAAGCAGGGAGAAGGCAGCCGATTTTGGGAGGGGGAGGGTCACGGGGACCGACGGATGCCGCTCCGGGGTGGGGGAAGGGAGGACCGGGATGGTCACTGCGTCTTCTGCTGATGCCCGCGAGGAGAACTGGTGATGGCCCCTTTGGAGCCTGGGAGGGCTGTCCTGGCCCTTCCAGCAGCTCTCTGCCATCTCCTCCTGGGCCTTTGGTCATCGGGGCGACAGCCGAGGGCAGTGCCAGGCTCTCCCAGCCCTTGGGAAGCTCAGCCAGGTGTAAGAAGGGCTGGGGCACCACAGAATCATGGAATCAGTGAGGTTGGAAAAGCCCTGTGAGATCATAAAGTCCAACCATCCCCCAGCACTGCCAAAGCCACCACTGCCCCACRTCCCCAGGTGCCACATCCACACGGSTTTGAAATCYCTCCAGGGATGGGGACTCCACCACTGCCCAGGGCTGGACAGCCCTTTCCAGGAAGGAATTGTTCCCAATATCCAACCTAATCCTCCCCTGGCACAGCTTGAGGCTGTTCCCTCTCATCCTGTCCCTGTTCTCTGGGAGCAGAGCCCGACCCCCCCTGGCTGCCCYCTCCTGCCAGGGAATTTCCGAGAGGGAAAAGATCCCTCTGGATCCTCCTTTTCTCCAGGCTGAGCCCCTTCCCCAGCTCCATTCCCTGCCCTGGACACGCTCCAGCCCCTCCAGGTCTCTCTTGTCCTGGTGTCCACCCCCATTTGCATTCCCAGTCAAATGGGACCTCCCCAGCTATCCAGGACTGCTGRTAAATGATGGGAAGTGTCTCACTGAGTCCTTCCACCAGCAATCTCAGCACCCGTGGGTGGATCCCATCCTGTCCCATGGATCTGTGCGTGTCTGAGTGGTGTTGCAGGTCACCGACCACTTCCCCATGGATTATGGGGCTTGGAGCACCTGGTCTCATGGAAGGTGTCCATGGAAGGTGTCCCTGTCCATGGAAGGTGTTCCCCCCATGGCAGRGGTGGAACTGGRTGGTCTTTAAGGTCCCATCCCACCCAAACCATCAAAGTGCCCACCATGGACTGATCCCCAAGGAATGATACGAGGAAATCAATGTTTGCTAAGGAGTTTCTCTTGGAATTGTTACGGACCTACAGCCAACTGAAGGCGACCTGGCAGGTGAGAGAATTCAGGAAATGCTCCCAAACCCTTTTGATTATATCACAGAAAATATTTTTCAAAGGATCTCCAGCCTGTGGTTACAGAGTCCAAGCAGCTGTGGAGCTCCAAGGCCTCTCAAAGGTCTTCAAAGAGCACCAGCCATGGCTGGCATTTTCCCAAACTCGGAATTCCAGCTTTGCATTTATCCATTTGCTGCCCAAAGCAGCTCTGTCCTGGCAGATATTTTCCTCCCATGAAAGTGTCCAAAGATTATTAGATCAGCTTTGTTAAAACTGACAGACAAAACTCGTGGTCCTCCTCAGCAAGGCAGATTGTTGCCTCAGATGTTGGTGTTAAAGCTCTTTTCTGACAACTGCCCAGTTTTTCTACGCAGTTAAAATCTGTGTCCCAAAACTGGACACACTGGTTGAGAGATGTTCCCATGACTGAAGTACAAAGAAATGATTAATAAATGATTGATCCTTAGTATTTTCTGCCCAAATCACAGAGCTGGGGGAAAACAATTTTGAGGGAAACCTGAATTTTGCRAAGTTTTCCTTCAAATTAATAACAAAACTTGAATTTAAGAGTTGACCAGTACAGTTCTCTTCCTTTTATGTCTCTCAAGTATTTTTGACCTCTCTCATTTAAAGAAACATTCAATTTTTCTAAGAAAACCCATCTTATTTATTAAAAATGTTTTCTGAAAACCATGGAAGGTGTCCTGACAGCTCAAGGTTAGAATCATGGAACGAGTAGAAACAAGATGATTTCTAAGGTCCCTTCCAACCCAGACCATTCCATGATTCCATGATTCTACTCTTGAGCTCACAGGAGAATTTTTTTTGCCAGGGATGCTTTGACCACCAGCATCAACCTCCCTTCTGCCTTCCCAGAACACCTTCTTTTAACAATAAAAACRGAGGGAAGYTGGAATATTTTGCCATTCTGGAATATTTTGCCATTCTGGAATATTTGGCTGTTCTGGCTTTCAGGGGTTTTCCATTTCAGGAGACTTTTTGTTTTCCAGGGATGCTTTGAGCACCAGGACCCACCTCCAGCTGCCTGGGGTTCTCCTCAGGCCAGGCTGGGAAGGGCCTGGATGTGTCTCCCTGTGGATCCTGCTGGGACATCCCTCAGACACGAAGTGTCCCAGTGATGCCTTAGGGTTATTCCCACTCTCCCACATCTGCTGCCACCTCTGCACCGACCCCTGGGAAYGTCCCTGCTCCCAGCAAAGCACCAAATCCAAGGTCAGCAGCCCTTGGATTGTAGGAATTTCCCTCGTGCTCAGCAGGGGATGTGCCATTGCTTTGGAGACAGCTCCAGGGCTGGAGATGTTCCTGTCCCGAAGCAGAGCAGAAGATTTCAGGATTTATGGGGCAGTTGTGGGACTGCAACTCCCACCAGTTCACTGGACTGGGCAGTGATGCCTTACTGGTTGGACTTGATGATTTTAAAGGTCTTTTCCAGCCTAATTTTGTGATTCTGTAACCAAGGGTGGGAGTTTTTAATCTCAGCTCTGGGAGCTGTGAATTAGCACAGCACAGCTCCTCTGAGGAAAAATATTAAAACAAAAATCTCAATGTTTAATCAGCTGGAAGAAGGGAAACGTGGGGTTTTTGGCTGGAGCAGAGCATCCCCCATGGCAGGGAGCTCCCCTGGCCCAGGGTGGTTCCGGTGCTCCCRAAATGAGTGAGGGGAGCAGAGCCAGCAGGTGGGACAACACCCCCACACCTGGGGCTGGGAGGTGACTCCCATTCCCTGCATGTCCCTGCCTGTCCCAGGGCAGGGCAGCCCAGCAGCTCCCGAGCTCCAGCCTCGTGGTCATTCCCATTTCCCAGACCAATCCCCCAGGAGCACAGCAGCTCTCAACCCCAGTTCCCCACAGGGACCCCTCTGGAGCCTCAAGGTGACACCAGTGACATCTGACAGACAGAGGGGACTTCTTTTTGATCTTGCTGTTCGAAATCTTATGGTCCCAMAGAATTTATTTGGGTTTTGGGGGGGTTTGGTTAACACTGGACTCACAAGGCTCTCAGACCCTCAACACCTCCAGCTTCATGAAAAYGGAAAGGCCAACCCCAGCACGGCACCCCCTCCAAAGCTGTGAGCTTGACTCCTCTGGCAAAGAAAAGGGTTGCCCACAGCATCAGAAACCTCAGGTATTAAACCAAAACCACCAAAAAAACCCCAATAAAGGCTTTGAAACCGTAAGATTTCAAACAGCAAGATCAAAACAAGGTTCCTTCTGTCTGTGTTCCAGAGGGAAGAGACACAAAGGCCTTTGCAGGACTGAGCTGCCTTGGCTCTGCTCTGGGGAAGGTTTGCTCAGTGCAGCAGGGGGGTGCCCACGGGGTAAATCCCAGTTTGCCACAATAAATTCATCCCACACGAGCCCCAGGAAGGTCTCAGGGCAGGAGCACCTGTGCTGTGACCTCAGGGCACGTGGCCTCACCGGGTCAGGACCTCCCTCAGGAGAGGGCCAAAGAAACTTCCCTCCGGCTTCCTGGGAGAATCCTCACGTTACAGGATGAAGACTTCTTTGGGGGAAACTTCCAAGCCAGTGGCTTGGTGGAAAAGTCACCAGCCTGCTTCAAACACGGCCTTGAGAACTCCCAAAGCTGCAGAGTTCAGTGATGATCACTGATCCTGGCTGGAATGAAAAGCATCTACAAAGAGACTTCGAGTTTCTCCTCTCTTGGAAGAAAGAAAAATCCTACTTTTGAATGTGGGCATCATGAAAAAGTTTCCCTTTGGATGAAAATGAGCTCTTAGGTCCATCCTAGCAGGAATTTCTCAAGCAGCTCTGCCAAGGAAGGAAGAATTTGTTGCTATTTGCTGAAAACACCAATCCCTGCAATTCTCCTGCTGTTAAGGAGGAAGAGCACGATGGAAGATCGGGATTTAGGGATGCCCTTGTTGCTTTAAGGAAGCTGAGCAAGTTCCTCAAGATCCCAACCTCCAGCACATTTCCTTCTCTCACAGACCAAGAGCCTCACTAGGAACAGGCTGCTGCAGCCAAATGATTTAAAAAGCAATTAGAGATAATTATACATGTGAAATGTGATTAATAAGGCATTCTCAGCCCTAAGCAGGCAAGTCTGGACAACTGGATACCTTCCTTTGAATCCTGTATCTCCTGGAGTAGTCAGAGCTGTTTCAGATGAGTCAAAACAACTCCAAATACACCAAAACCAACAAATCCAACCCTGTGTGACAGGAGAGAGGGGTAAGGCTGGAAACAGCCAGGGAAGATCTGGGGGCGAACCAAATAAAGAGGCCTCTGACAAAATGAGCAGATGACTTGATGATATTAAAGGTCTTTTACGATCCTAATGATTCTCGGGGTGTCCTGAGCAGGGCCAGGAGCCGATGATCCCTGTGGGTCCCTTCCAGCTCAGGACATTCCACGATTCTCAGACAGTGGACTGAGTTCCAGGGTGGGCTGGCAGACAGAGGGGAAAGGACTTGGCTTTCAGGACCAGGATAAAGCAGCAAAGCCAAGGAGGAGCGCACGGGGCAGGAGGAGCCCGGGATGGCCTGGAATCCTTGGGGGAAGTGCTGGGGAGAAGCCGCTCTGTTTACAGTRGGTGCTGCTGAAAGGTGTCCCGAAGAAAGACAGCAATTAACAGCCCTGCAAAAAAATGGCTTCTTTCCACAAAGAGCCTTTTAAGTCTGCTTCCCGAGCCCCTCCAAGGGTTAATGTTTAGCTGTTTATCCGGAGTTGTCGGATGTCAGCTCTTTCTTTTGACTCCTAATGGCTTATAGCCATCAGGAGGTGAAGACTCCTCAAAAGAGCTGGTGTCAGGAATGTTTTCTTATGCCCACCAGCACCCACACACCTGCGGCAGCCTGCGCTCGCAGCGCGGATAGTTTACATACTTGAACCTGTCTCCCAGGGCCAGGGGTATAAACATGAAACCAGATCCCGTCYGACACCGCTGCCGGAGCCCCTGGGCGCTCCAGAGGGTCCCTTCTCCCACACCCACCGCGGGGATGACCACAAAGGAGCTCGGCTCAGCCCCGCTTCCCGGCACCGGCCAGCCCTGCTGCTCCGCGCCGGGGCTGCGGGGGCAGAGCCTGGGAAGCGTCGGGCGGTGAGACAAAGGAGCCCTCCCGGGAGCGGCCGTCACAAACCGGCGGGGCCACAAATCAAAGCCTCTGCGACAGCGAACCTGAGAACAAAGGCACGGCCCCGAATCCAGCAGGGCTCTGCTCGCTCGTCACCCTCCCCAGCCCCGAGGTGTCACCGMGCTCAGTAATCATCCAGACGGGCCGGGCGGGGGTAAATTCATCCACCCCGAGGTGTCCCAGGGCTCCCAAGGGGTGATGGTGGAGACCACATCCTTCCTCTTCCTCTTGGAAATGCCCCTRRATCCCTAAAAGTGTCCAAGGCCAGGCTGGACAGGGTTTGGAGCACCCTRGGACAGTGRAAGGTGTCCCTGCCCATGGCAGGGGTGGGACTGGATGGGCTTTAAGGTCCCTTCCCACGCAAACTATTCCATGATTCCATGAAAGAAAGACATTTSCTCCCAGGAGAAATGACTGAGATCTCCCAACTCCAGCCCACCGGGGAGAGAGCAGGGAAATGCTTTGATTTTCAGATTCTGGGAAAGAAGTGGGGGGGGGGRAAAAACCATGGAAAGGGAAGATGCCGTGATCCAGAAATGCTCTTTGCTTTGCCAAACTGGTTCCTTCTCTCCCAGWCAAGAGGAGTTTCAGTTGTGCCGGGACATGAATCCCAAGGGCACTGCAGGGAAGAACTTCCCAAGGAGTTGGGGAAAGGGGAGGTGGCCCTGGGACAGGGCAGGTGCTGCTGCTGTGAGGGCACCACCGTGGATTGGCATCTGGAAGTCCACCAGGTGGAGGGGGTAGAAGGGAATTACTGGATCAAACATCTTCCCCATCTGCTACATCCCAGAAGGAGAACCTAAAAGAGCATCACATGATAGGAATGAGGAGTTACAATACAAAAATGAGATTTTGGGGGTTTTCCTGACTTGGGAATGTCCCAGTCATGCAGAGTTTGGAGTGTTTGGGTTGTTTGGTCTCTCAGAAACTCCAGACTCTGACCTGAAGCCCTCCCTGCAGCAGGGGGGAGCTGGTGGCTGCTGGTGCAGCAGCTCAGGCTGAAGCACCACTGGRAGGGGAGGGGAGGACTGAGCCTGGCATGTCCCTCCCCATGTTCTTAGGGAATACCTTCACACTGGAATGGTCTGAACTGCCTCTGTCCTTGCCTTGCCTATTCCTGAGCTCCCCAAAAAGCTCTGCTGTCACGTTGGCTTGGAGTTTATCCCATGGAGGGTGGCCTGGCCTTGCAAGCTCTAAAGCAAATCCAGCTCCAGGTCTCTTTGTGTTGGTGGAGACAATGCCAGAGAGAGAAACTCCAGGCGGGAACAGGAACCAGGGCAGATCCCTGCAGCCAAGAGCCCATCACGGAATCATGCARTGGAATCACAGAATGGTTTGGGTTGGGAGGGACCTTAGAGACCATCCAGTTCCAAGGGCAGGGACACTTCCCACTGGGTAGATTGCTCCTGACAGAAGAACCTGTGAAGGAGACCTGTGATGGGTTGGGAATGGTCCATGGACACCTACAGAGCACAGGAATAACAGCAATGGCTCCTGTGATAGGAAATGAGCTCATCATCATTCCCTGGAAAGACCCTTCCAGCCCCTGGAACATCTCCCTGCCAGCCTAAGCAGGAGAGGGAGGGAGAAAGCCAATGGTGAAATAATCCAGTCTCAAACCAAGGGGGATCAAAACCTTCCCAAGGAATGGGCTGTTCAGGCCASAGTGGGGTCCAAGCTCACTGCTCATCCCTTGGGAAGCAGCCCCAGGCCAACATTCCCTGTTCAGCTGCGCACAATCACCTTGGGATGCACAGAGAGGACTCCTGCTGTGCTCCACGGCTGAGGGACCATCCCTGCACAGAGTCACGGAATCACTGGGTTGGAAAAGTCCCATGAGATCACAGAGCCCAACCATTYCCCAGCACTGCCAAGGACACCACACGGCCCCAGGTGCCACATCCACAGGGCTTTGAAATCCCTCCAGGGATGGGGACTCCCCCTGGGCAGCTGTGCCAGTGCCTGACCACACTTTTGGGGATGAATTTCTTCCTAATATCCAAGCTAAACCTGCCCTGGCACAGCYTGAGGCCCTTCCCTCTGGTCCTGACAAGGAAATGAGGCAGCAGAACTGAGCCCTTGGGCTCACGGGGCTTTGAGCTGCCCTGGTGACCCAACGAAGATCCACGGCCAAGGCTGGGGTTTGATTTGGAGCAGGGAAGGATTTGCCACAAAAAGAGCTGGGGACAAACACTTGGGTCTCCAGGGGCATGCCCAGGTGGGCAGCAAGGGGAGGYTCCATCAGAACCGTGGGATGGCAGGTGTGTCCTTCATGTGTGACAGTGTCAGACAAAGCCTGAAGGGATCTTTGCCCTCCACTGCTCGCCTGAGCCTGTCCCGGTGCAGGGAGCCCTGACTCCCCTCAGTGGAAGATTCTGGCCCTCTGAYGTCAGAACTCAGCTCAGGTAAATCCTCTCATCCCGGAGAGATCCCAGAATAAACCATCACACCTCAACTGCCTGAGCACTTGCAAGGGGACAGGSAGGGCTGCAGCTGTGGGAAACCACAGGATCCAGGATCCAGGCTGGAGGACAACCAGGAAGGCACAGCTTGTGTCCATCCATGTGGCCAAACTCTTCCCTGAAAAAGGTAGGCTTTATTTGTTAGGATCAGTTCCTGGGAGCACCTCCTGCACTAGCTGGGAAGCCCAAAGTGCTCCAGGGAGGACGGAGACAATTCACCAACCTCATTAAGCATCTGAGGGCCAGAGCGGGGCTCAACACATTCCCAAATACCACAGGTTATCCCTCAAGTCCTACTTGATCCACACCACTGTTCAGCCACTCACTGTCATGGAAATCCTGGGGGTTCTGCTCAAATAAATCATTTCATGGGCRTTGAAGAAGCCACCCTGGATCACCTCTTCATTTGAAGTTCACGTGGAAAACAAAGGTACCCTTGCTTTTGTCAACAAGAGAAAGGCAAGAAGATAAGGCAGAAGATCAGGCAGAAGATAAATCAGAAGATAAATCACAAGATAAATCAGAAGATAAGCTGGGTCAGCACAYGGGAAAGGAACCTCAGATGAACCTCTTGGTGCTCCTGGAGTCCCTGATGGAGCAGGAGGAACCAAACCTCCGAGGCACAGCTTGGATCCTCTGCAGTCTCTGGGAGACACATCCCACTGAGCTCCCAGCCTCCTGCCAGCCCTTCAGGACCTCGTGGCATCTCTTTGCTGAGAGGAGCTCCTTCCAAGCCCAGCCTCCATCCCCAGGGTTCCCAGACTCCCAGGAAACCGTTCCCCAGCCCCAGAAGCAAAGCAGAACTTCTCACTTCTCAAACATTTTTCCCCATGGCAGCTGGCAAATCCCTTCCCTGGCTTCCCATCCAACTTGGACAAAATTACTGCAGAGAATCCCTCCTGCTCCCCTCCCCCCGAGCGATGCAATCCCAAGGGAGGGATGGTTTCACGGGGACCCCCTGCTGGATTGCATCTGATTTCCCTCCTAAGTATGGAATGGGGAAGCGTCTCGAGGGCTGTGGCTGTGACCTCCATACAGCTCTTTTGTCAAGTGCCATTTCATTAAAAAATCAGCCTTTTAACTGTGGACACATTTCAACCTCACCAAATCTGCTAATTATTGACAGTTGGTGAAGAGGAGATTTCACTTGTTCCTCCTGTTAAACTGCATCTAATTAGTAATTACTGGTTCACTGTCATCTTTACTGCAATAATCCCACTGCACATTGGCTCATTAACCTTTTGCTTTTCTAAAGCAGCCTGCCAACAAGATGAAGGCTAAAACAGATTGGAAAACAATAGCTCAGCCTTGGATTTTAGGCTGTTTATTCCCCTTGTCCTGGAGATCCAAAAGGAAGATTATTTTTAAGAAAAGGCTTTGGGCTGAAATCCCGGAAGGTGCCTTGGTTTGCCCTCACCAGCACCCAAAAGAAGCCCTTCAAACTTGCCCAAGGTGAGGGCAGGAGCCTCCAGGTGGCTGAAGGGTTTCTGAGCCATCAGCTCTTGCTTCAGCTCCATCCCTCCGTTTCTCACCCGGCTTTATCCTTCTTCATCCCCACGATCCCACTGGTTCGGGAAGTCCAGCAGCATCCCGGTGGCTGCTGCRCAAGGAATGATCTGGAGGAGCAGGGAGCACGGGGTGGGAAATCAGTGGAGCAACCCCGTGGTTCTTTCTTCTGCTGCTTCGCTGAATTTCATTTGCACAAGCCCCATTTTCGGTTTGGAGCTGTCACAGCTGTTTCCATTGGCAGTGCATCGCTGAGTAGGAGTTGTCAGTGGGGATGCTGCAGGATAGGGAGAGGGAAGAGATTCCCCGGGGGGCATGGGAGGCAGTTGGAGGTTGTGGGCTAAATGCATTAACTACATGTTTCTCCTAAACTTAACAGCAGTGAATTACTCAATGCGTGCTGATGGGTACCGGAGTTAACACTATACTGGGATGGAGGGAACGTTTCTCAGCAGCTCAGGCRTGAGCATTCCCAAGGATCCATGGTTTCATGGCTGGTACGAGGGGTTTATTTTTGTAACGTTCTCTTTGAAGCCACAATATCTAGAAACAAGCTGTGATTCTGGAGCGCCGTTGCAGAAATCCAAGGGGAATTTCATCCCTGCAAAACCAAGGGCTTTGCTAGACTGAATACGGACCCCAGAGGAGCTGAGGGTGCATCGACTTTCCCAGCACATGGAGGCTGCTCACCTCCAGAATTTCATTTCCCTGACACTGGTGCCTCTGTTTGCAGCCAGAGCCGAGCTCTGATGTCACTGGAGTTGTTTTAACACAGGAATAACTCTGGAGCAGCCACAGCTGGTGTGACAGGGTGGCTGCATTTACCCAGCAGGTTTATTAAATCCACTGCAAGGCTTCAGTTCTGCTGGAAAACAACTTGTGACTTTGAGCCCCTTTAGGAGAGAGGATCAAACGTGGCCACTCAAGCTCCTGTCCTAAAACAACCACTTAATAACCCTTCAACCTCGGTGTTTGCTCCCTGGCTTACACAAAGGTCTGTGAAGGTGTGCTTAAGGGCAGAATTTGGCTCTTTTGTGATTCCYGAGGGGTTGCTGCTCAGATCACAAGCATATTTCTGGAGCAGAACACTCCTCTTGCACCTTGTGGTTAATGTGCTCCCTGCAGTGCTCGGTATGACAGTGTGGGCCTGTCCTGAGTGTCCGTGACTGAGGCCATGGGGAAAGCAAAGACATTTCTGCCTGCACAGGCAGAGATCAGTGTTTAAACACCTCTGAAAATCCTGATCTGACAAGGCAGGATCATGGAAGCATTCAGTTTGGAAAAGACCTGCAAGAGCCCAACCGCTGAAGTTCATGGTGGGTGATGAGAGCCCAGAAATTCACTCGATTTGAGAAACACTCCCTGCAGGGAGACTTGGATTTCCCATCCCAGACTGTGAAGAAATGGATCTGGAGAGATTGTTCCAGGTAAGTCACTTTCTCTGCTCACTTGAGCAACCCCACAGAAACCTCCAAAGAGATTTTGGAATGGGGGGAATGTCCTTTATAAACACTCACAAATGTKCATAAAATGGGAAAACAGGCTGTGCTCACCTGGAGAAGGGAAGGCTCCAGGGAGACCTCAGAGCYCCTGCCAGAGCCTAAAGGGGCTCCAGGAGAGCTGGAGAGGCAYKTGGGACAAGGCATGGAGGGACRGGACACAGGGAATGGCTTCCCATTGGAAAAGCGGAAATTTGGGTGGGATTTTGGGAAGGAATTCCTGGCTGGGAGGGTGGGCAGGCCCTGGAACAGAATTCCCAGAGAAGCTGTGGCTGCCCCTGGATCCCTGGAAGTGTCCAAGGCCAGGCTGGCCRGGGCTTGGAGCACCCTGGGATAGYGGGAAGTGTCCSTGCCCATGKMWGGGGTGGCACTGGATGGGCTTTAAGGTCCCTCCCAATCCAAATCMGTGTGGGATTCCAAGACTGGCCATCCCAGGCTGCCTCTGGAGCACCTGACCCCGTGTGGTGTGAACAGACGTGAGGCCCAGCTGCGCAGGGGGGTCACTCCCGTGCAGCAGAGCCCAGATCCCAGGAGGGAAGAGCTAAAGCAGGAGCCGTGATGGCTTAGGCTTCTTCTCCCTGACAKGGCGCGTGGGCAGAGCACGTCATCCTGTTTGATCTCTAATCAGCACTGATTCATGTTTACACTGCAGGGAACATTCCTGCTGCCTTCAGAAGGTCACTCCCCGCGACGCCGGCGCTTCCAGGATTGCCTGGTGCCTGCAAGTGGAATATCCTCTGAGGCAAAACCAGACCTGCATTTTCCCTGTGGGTTRGGATTCATTCAGCTGCTAAAATCAACACGGTTTTCCCTGCTGGAATATCAGATACTACACGTGGGAAATTATCCGGCACCYAGACAGCCAAAATTCYGGTGGAGGGTGTCCCTGCCCACGGCATGGAATGGGATGGGCTTTAAGGTCCTTCCAGCCCAAACCATTCCAGAATTCCAGGATTYTGGRGGAACGGTGGCATTGTCACCTTTGGGGAAAATGAGGTTGGTGGTACCTCCTGTGGTCTTGCTTCCCTGGTTATCCTGGAAGGAGACCTCTCAGGAAAGCCATGGCTACCTCCTGGTGGGTGCAGCTGCTTTTCCTGGAGGAAACAGGGAGGAAATTGCACCAGGGAAGGCTTAGATTGGACATTAGGAAGGAATCCTTCACTGGAAGGGTTGAACAGGCTGCCAGGGCAGGGGTGGAGTCCCCATCCCCGGAGGGATTCAAAGCCATGTGGATGTGGCACGTGGGGACATGGTCAGCGGTGGCCTTGGCAGTGCTGGGGGAACAGTTGGACTGGATGATTTCAGAGGGCTTTTCCAGCCTGAAAATCTCCCTGATTCTCTGCAAAAGGAGCAGAAGGGATCTCTGTGCCCAAGCCTCCTTCCAAGGGGAACRCTGGACGCGCTCCAGACACGTACCTTGAGCAGGTGCGAGACCTGGCACTGCTCCCCAGCCTTTCCCAACCAGAACTTGGGATCAGAGCACAGAGCCGATGGCCAGGGAGCCCAGCTCCTGCCAAAATGACTAACAGGGATGCACGGATCCCAGGAGAGGCAGGGGAATCACATTGCTCCTGCAACTGGTGCTGGTGCCACTTCTCACTGGAGCGCCGTGTCTGCTCCCGATGGAAGGGCTCCAGAAAGGATGTTGACTAATTAGAAAAAGTTTAAGGAAGAGCCATGTGAATCATTAAAGCTTCAGCAAACACGGCTTTCAGCAAGAGGCTCCAAGAGTGAGATACAGTCAGGTTCTCAGAGAGGACATGAAGGGACAGTTTTCTCTCAGCCTGCAAACAGCAAGGAGGACAACAGAGGATTCCTAGCGTGTTTCTCAGTCAGCAGACAAGTGTGCAACAGGATTCCCTGGCTGGAAGTCACGGACAAACCCATCCAGACTGAAAAAACAGGAGTTAACCAGTAGGCAGAGCAGATAGAAATTTCTGATCAGCTCTTCCAGCTGACACAAAAGGAACTGCAGCAAAGTCCTTTGCTCCGGTTGAGAGGGGGTTTATCCCTCAGGAATAGTGACCTGCTCTGGAAATGGACAGGTTTACAACCAGGAAAAGCTCCAAACACCAAAATTCATGACTTACAAATAAACCCACCTGAGCAATTTGTTCAACTAACTCGGACCGACTGATTTCATTGGTCATTCCCCATTTCCTTGGCTACTTTCCCTTTGTTCAYCCCCAGGGTCTTCCCGGAAGATGAAAAAGCAAAAAAAACCCTCACAGAAGCTCTGGGAAAGAACATCCACATCAAACGGATGGCCCAGACTCTTGGATAAAGCCTTGGATTTAATATTTTAACTCCAAGGAAACTCCACGGTGAGGGAGAGGGGCCTCCACCCGCCCGGTGAAGCTGCGCTTTCCGAGTGAGGAATAYTGCAACCAACTTCAGCCAGGAAGGGAGGAGGACCCTGAGGAACGGGACTGTTATCCAGGCAGGCAAACCAGGCCGTGGTCTGTAACCCCCGTGACCCCCCGGCAGCGGCCGGACACGCACTGACCTCGGACATCTGCGGGAAGAGGCTGATGGCCAGCGGGAGCGCCAGGCCGAAGGCAGCGAGGCACACGAGGCTTTGGACCGGGAGAATCATCCGGGGACGGGACCTCAGGAGCGAAGTTCTGCGGAGGAAAGGCTTTGTTAGAGCATTCCAGGGACAGGGGGGTGCAGGACACCATCCCATGGACGCTGCTGCTCACCCGGACATGCTGGGCTCCCTTGTCCCTCACTGGGCTAGGGCCCGTCACAGAATCATGGAATGAGCTGGGTTGGAAAGGACCTTAAAGACGATCCCATTCCACCCCTTGCCGTGGGCAGGGACACCTTCCACTATCCCAGGTTGCTCCAGCCTGGCCTTGGACACTTCCAGGGATGAGGCAGGTCATTACCAAGTTCCCCACACTCATCCCCCAGCTCAACCCATCTCCCCCTGGGGCGAGGCAGACGAGGTGACCCAGCCACAGGTGTCACCCACAGCGAAGAGAAGGAAAAATCAGGTCCTTGGGAGCTTTGGAAAAGGCACTGGAAAAGGCACATGGCTTCATTCATAAAGCCCTAAACTTGACAATCCCTTAATTAGTTAAAAATCCAACATCTACAGTGGGTGATGAGGATGTTTTAACACTGTTGTTCCCAGGGGTATTTATGAGTTCAAGACTTGTTAACAGCAAACACTTGAAGATACCTGCAAGGCCAAGTTCTGGTAATGACCCAAAAGTGGCCCTTCTGATGGAATTAACACTGGAAAACTGGGACAACATTTGGCTGGTAGATGGTGGAAAGTTAAATATAATCCAGGATACAATATCTCAGGCAGTTTACCAGTGTTAAGGGGAAAAATGTAATTCCTGAGGGGTTTATTCTGGAGCCATTTACAAAAAGCACCCTGTCATTCAACTGAWAAAAATGGGAATATAAACCAACAACTGGACAGTGAGTTCTGTTGGAATATTCAGTGTATATGAGCAGAGAGGGAGTAGATTTGCTGCTGGGTTATTCAGGACCCCAGGGAATGGCTGGAGCTGTGCCAGGGAGGTTTAGGTGGATATCAGGGAAAGGCTCTTCCCCCAGAGGGTGGTGGGCACTGAACAGGCTCCCCAGGGAATGGTCCCGGCCCCAAGGCTGCCAGAGCTCCAGGAGTGCTTGGATAACGCTCCCAGGGATGCACAGGCTGGGATTGTTGGGGTGTCCTGTGCAGGGCCAGGGGTTGGACTGGATGTTCCTTGTGGGTCCAGCTCAGGATATTCCATGATTCCATGATCTCCTAGTTAACACCTTCCCTCTGGGGCACAAACAGGAGCTCTCCTTGCCCAGGGAAGGTACAACAGATGACACCAACCACGGAGCATCCCTGTGGTTACACCACTGGGATCAAACCATTCCCAATCCACAGTGCACCATTCCCAGGGTGCCAGCCAGCCCTTCCCAGCCCAGGGCYCGTCCCTGCCCTGGGGCTGCAGCCACGTCAGGATCCCAGATGCCCTCAGCCCCGCCTGCTCCACGCCTGGTGCCGGCTCCACGCGCACCTGATGGATCCGCAGGGAGCAGCTGACGTGTGGGAATCCATTCCCCTGCTCCTGTTGTCTGTGAACGCTCAGGCTCCTCGCCCTTGCTGGAAACTGTCTCCGTCTCGGGGAGGTTTGGGGGAAGCAGGGAAGGCAAACACGATCCAGAGCTTTAACTCCTCCAATGTCTCAGCTCCTCACTAATAAGCTCTCGAGACGGAGTTGATCCTATCAATTTGTGCTGTGAAAGTCAAGCTTCTGTTCTCCAATATTGAGCTACTTTGTGCTGCGCAGAGCACGATTTCATCTCCAAGCCTCTCCTAGGAGCCTGCAGGGCTTTTGTCCGAGGCAGGAAAGCTGGCTACCTGCTCCATGTTCCTTGACACGTGCCCCGTTCCAGGATTGCCACGGACGAGCTGTGACCATCCCTGGGATGCAGAGGAGCAGCTCCTGGAGCTGATYTTTGTCCTGCTCAAGCTGTGGTGATCCGTGAGAGCCCTGCCTGGGACAATCGCAGGACCGGCATCCCCCCGGCCTCCCCGGGGTTCAGCGTAGAGCCAAGACACGGCTGCTTACACCACCCCTGACATCTTAATTTGGAACGGCACCCTCTGTAATTACTGCCCTGCTGGGGGCCTTATAATCACCCCAGAAAAACCTCAACCAATTTAAAACGATCCCGGGTCCAGCCCCCAGGTGTGACTTCCAGGGGTGCTCCCAACTCAGGCCGGTTCGAGTGACAAGGGCCGACCTCCTAATTAGCAAGAGTTATGGCTCGATTTAAAAAGGAGAGCAGACTAATTAACACATGTAGTGTAATGTCTTAATTGGGATTCAGATTTGAGAATTTGTGTGGTTCAGAATAAATGACTCATAATTAGTCAAGAGGTCCAGTTTTCTCCTGTCCCTGGGATCCCTGCTCCCGACACGGAGCTCRGGAGGATGGGAAGTTAAATATTGCATTTTGTGAGCTGTCAGCTGCACTGCAAATCCCTCTTTTCACCCATTAACCCCCCGTCGGAAGGGAATGATTCCATGGCTCCAAGGGCTTTAACTGCAGAGGATTAGCGCAGATTAAAAATAAATAAAATTAATATCCATTTGTTGAGGAGGGATTTAGTTTACAACACTGCCCTGTGTGCTCTGCCRAAGGGTTGGAGCAGGGAAGGGGAGGTCTGGACCTTCAGATCCCCCTGACAGCCCGACTTTGGCAGCTTCTGAAGCCCAAAGAATCCCAGGATGAGTAAGGCTGGGAGGGAGGTCAGCCAGTCCAACCTCCCTGCCCAAGCCGTGTCCCCTGCAGCACAAARCTCAGGATTGTGTCCAGATGGCTTTTGAGTGTCTCCAAAGATATTAAAAAYTGAATTACTGAACATCTCCAGAGCTGTTCAAAAGCAGGTGAGGCAGCCTGATTTATTCCCAAGAGCAAACACCATCCTACCCCACCATAATCCTGCAGGAGTATTGATGCTATTCCACACGAGAACAGGAGTTTTGGACACTCCACCACACACATAGGACAGGACCAGSTTTGGAATTAAACCTTGGCTCAGATTATTCAACATGGAACGGAAAAGAGAGAAGGTCTCASTTTGGAAAGCTGCAGGAGGACAAGAAAATCATGGAATCTCAGAAYGACTTGGGTTGGAAGGGAACTTAAAAGAYCATTCRGTTCCACCCCAGRGACACTTTCCACTATCCCAGATTGCTCCAAGCCCCGTCCAGCCTGGCCTGGGACACTCCCAGGGATCCAGGGGCAGCCACAGCTTCTCTGGACATCCTGTGCCAGGGCCTCCCCACCCTCACAGGGAACAATTCCTTCCCAATATCTGACCTAACCCTTCCTTCCTTCAGCTTGARACCATCCCCCTTTGACCTTTCACTCCATGCTCTTAGGAAAAGTCCCTCTCCAGCCTTTTGTAAGCCCCCTTTAATATGGATATTTTATTGTCCCTAATTTCAAAAGCCAACATTTYAGGTCTGTCTCATCAGCATAACTGATCCATGTTTCTGCCCTGACCYTTGGATGGCAAAACCCAGGAACTTCTGCAACACTTCCCTCCTCCTCTTTTTTTCTTAAAGCTTTGTTTCTTCACCAGTTCAAACCCTCCAATGCCTCTTCCCCCTGCAATTTCCCTTTACAGATTCTGCTGAGAAGACACCAAAAGAGGCAGGAAGGCTCTGGGAATCTCCTGGCTGAGTGCTACGGGATGCACCTGAGGCAGCCGAGCCCACGGACAACGTTCCCGAGTGCCGGAGCGCGGTGTCCGTAGGTACCGACACACACAGACAGTGCATCTGCTGCTCGGAGACAGAGTGTTGTAGCTCTTGTAAATACACCTTCATTCAACTTTCATCACATTGTTCATTAGTGGTTTAAATTTTGCATAATTTGGCAGCTGCCTCTGGCGTTTTTCAGGAGGTGCTGTAATTCATTCCATATGGAAGTCACTCGCTGCACTGAAAAGGAGTTATCGGGAGCACTGAACCGGGGCTGTATTTGTCTGGGAGGAGGTGTCAGATGCTAAACTAAACATGACAGGAGTTAACCCAAGTCTCCCAGCTGACAGATTCTGTGGGGTTTCTGTGGTGTTTGCCGTAAACAGGTTCAGAGCGAGCGCAGACTCCGCGAGACGCCGGGGACGCCGCGGGGCACGGGGATCCCAGGTACCCCCAGGTATCCCAAACTCTCCAGGACCTGGGGTTCAGAACACCCCTCTGACGTGCCAGCGAAGTTTGGGATCCCCAGATCCCAGAGCCCACCAAGTCTCTGCTCCCTGCTCTGTTCCCGAGCTTTCCTCTCTCGGTTTGGGTCATTCGGGGCAGTCTGAGCTGTGGCAGTGAGCAGCAGCTCTGCTGTCCCACCCAGCCAGGCCAGCGCTGCCCTCACCTGCCAGCTCCAGCCCTGCGCCCCCTCCAGAGGACACAGCAGATGCCGAACGGGGGAGGTTGGGGATTTTTGCGCGTGATTGACACCATTAGAGGAGCAGTTTCCGTGTTTACCCTGCACACAGCCCCAGCAGTTTGAGGTGTCACTGCCGGCAGCTGCTGAGCCCAAACAAACTCCGGCGAGGGCTGGGCTGGACGGGGACACTTTGGAGGAACAGCCCCTGCGGGAACACCCTGCACACACCGACAGGAGAATACCTCCAGGGAATGCCCAGGGACACGAGGGCCAGGAGGGCCTCCTGCCTCACCCACATTCCCGCAGTGACGAACGTGGCTCCAGGCGAGGAAAACACGCCAGCACCACGAACCATGGGCTGGGCACTGGCCAGCCCCCAGGAAAGTCCATTTTTCCTGGTGACGCTGATTTAGCTAAGCCAGAGCAGCTCTGCAATGTTGATCCAGCCCGGGAGCATCCTAATTTTATGGGATTTACAGGAAAACCGCCCTGGCAACTGCTGCTTRAGGAGGCTGTGGCAGCTCTGCCACAAGCTCAGGATGATTTGGAGATGAAGAAGAGCAGGAATGCTCCTCTTTCCTGGACACAACTGTTCTGCTCCCTGTTTCTCCCTCAGCTCCTGCCTGTTGCCAGCACTTCCTGCTTTGTCTCTTCCACAGACAYTGCCCAGCCAGCTCCAAGGCCTTCTCCAGTGTAACCTGACATTCCCGAGCTCTTGGAACCTTCTCAGACATTCTCTGCACYTCAGACCCCCTGAAAGGGTCTTGTCTGTGAGGTTTAAGATGAGGATGTAAGAAGAGCTCACRTTCTTCAGTCTCCACCCAAAGACCACCCAAAGTGTCCAGAGCAGAYGCTGGTGCTGGACTGAGCTTCTCCAACTCCTGTCCAGACCGCAGGAGCCAAAACTTTGGGCTCTCCCARCACAGAGCTCAGGCTGAGGCTGCGCTCACACCACCCTGAACTGTCACACACGAACCAGCTGCACGAGGGGCTTCAGCTCTGCAAGGAGCAGGGAGCTGCACAAAGGCTGTGGAGAAGTCCTGGATGGTGGCTGGGAGAAAACAGCTCCGTTTCCCAAATTTCAGCACAACCACCAGACAAAGGATCCACAGAAGCGTCTGAATAAAGGGAAACAGGGATGAGAAGTCCAACTTCCTGCAGTGGATGCAGCTGTCCCCACACCTCCGTGACAGGGAGAACCTAAGGAATTGCACTGTCAGCTCCCAGGTGAGCTCCATCCCAGGGAAGAGCCGCCCTCACCTCACCTTGGGGATGACACACCCCCAATATTTTTCCGTGTGAAAGTTGCCAGCACAGATATTATTTATAAAACCTCCACGGGAATACATCTGCACAAAATCACTGACACCGTGTTCCCTGCGTGGCATATGCAGGCTCAAAATAAACATTGGTTCTATATGTTCGCTGCTCCAACTGAGCGTCCAAGCAGCAGGAAATGCATGAAACATGGGGAAAGAATGGGAGCTCGGCAGTGGGAGGGAACATGGAATCACTCGGAGAGCAGAGAAGGCGGCCCTGGGAGTTAAAATACACAGCAGGCAAAGAGACGAGAGGAGCCAAGAGAGCTGAAAAAAATGGCACAAGAGACGAGAGAGGCAGCTGGGGGAGTTAAAACATGCAGATGGAGAGATGGCTGGGAGAGAGGAAAGACCTGGATCCAAGTGGAGAGACGGCGACCGGGAACCGGCCACTTAAAATAAACTTCGGGAGTAGCGAGGCAAAAACGAGGGAGGGAGTTTTCCAGGGATCTGAAAACTGCTGCTGGGAGCAGGGAGATGGGTCCTGGCGGGGTGGGACTCCCACCCAACCGAGCACCTTCCCCCACCTCCACCCGGGCTCCAACAGGGCACGGGAATCATCCTCTCCATCCCACAATCCCAAATGCAAACGGCTTGGAGGAATCATCCCCTCCAACCCCACAATCCCAAATGGAAACGACTTGGAGGAATCATCCTCTCCATCCCCACAATCCCAAATGGAAACGACTTGGAGGAATCACTCCCTTCCTTCCCCACAATCCCAAATGCAAATCCATTGGAGGATCCAGACTGTGACTCCTGATTCCCAGCTCTCCAGCCTCCAAATAATGAGTGTCACACTCGTCTTTCATTCACAGCCACTGCAGGGATTTCTATAAATAAATGGATAATGCCTGCCTGGATCTCACTCCCATTAAAAACGCACTCAAATCCTACGAAATTTAAAAAGTTAAACTTTTCCCCAAACGCTCCAAGTTGTTTTTTTCCCCAAAATGAGGTTTCCCCTCTGACTGAGCCCTTCAGGGCCCAGTTTTAAAGATGTGTGAGTTGACTTCAAACCCCTCAGGCATGGACAGGGATGCTCTCCACGTCCCAAGGGAGCTCCTGCAGCTTCCAGAGATGCCACCACCTCCAGCAGCGTGGCCAAACCACACCTCGCTCCCAATCCCTGCTGTTTCTCACTCCCAGCCTTCCAGGAATCCAAAGATATTTGATGGGAAACGAAACAGGCAGAAAGCTCTGGGGAGAATTCAGGCAGGGAAAAGCAGGGCCCAGATATTTTTATATCCAYGGAGTTTCGTGGCAGCGGGAAGGAAAATTTTCTCTCCCAGACGTGAATTAAGGCTTTCAATTAGTTCAAATGATGATTTTTCAAGGGCAGCCTCCTCTAAATCCACAGATAAAATCAGGTTTGATAAGGCCTGCACTGAGCACAGGTGTACTTAGTAAAACTCAGTTCAAATAAGAATTTATGATGCTCCTGAGGACAAAGAAGTGTTTTATTAATTTTATTTTGCACCAGAGGATGAAGCAAATTTCCCTCTCAGTTTTATTTTGTCCCCAGGTGCCAATCCAACTTTAATATTAGTTGTATTTAAGCTTGTGGATGACCCATGATGGGCCCTCAGCGTGTCCTGCTGGAGATCATAATTTAATAATTTAGGGATCAGCTTGCTACAAATTTCTCCGAATTTTTGCACATAAAGGCTTTTGTCTGTTGAAAACCAGAACAGCAAAGATCCTCTGAAGCAATAAAATCGTTTATGCCCCCTGTTGATCTTTTTTTGGATGGTCAAATGGGAACCAGTGCCYGTGTTAAACCAGTGGGAACACACCCAGACACCTCGGTGCAAAGCCTCGGTTCCTACACACGGCTCGGAGTAAACCCTGAGTAAGGTACTCCAGAGTGAGGAACTCTGAAATGAACGAAAATGAACTGAAAATCAAACGTTTTGCACAAAATCGGGAGGGCTGGAATGTACTCCTCGTCCTTGTGTGTCTCCAGAAAAAGTCTCCCAGCTCTGGACTGCAGGAAGTGTTGCCAAGACTGTGCCCTGCCCAGGGAACCACCACAGTCCTGGAAAAAGAGGAGAAAACGGAGTACTGGGGGCAAAACCCCTTCATTTACAGTTCCCAAAGAGGGTTTGTTGTCCTGTTTGTCCCCTCCCAGATGATGGGAGGAGCTGGTACTGGTGAGAGCCTCTGGGTGCTTTATCTCCTATTTTTAAATGGAGGTGGTGTAAAATCCGGCTCCAGATCTACRGCAGCAGCCCCGAGCCTTTTGCTAAGGAGAGAAAACTGCCCGAGGGTGTTTCTGCAGGTGCTGGGAGCAGCCCTCACCACCAGGTTTGTGTAAGGAGCGCCTCCAGCTCGGCCCTCGGGACGAAATCCTTCGGCATTCCCATCTTCCAATGGACTGCTCAGTGTCCAGAGCCTGGCACGGGCATCCCCACCCCATGGATCGGTCACACCCAAGGAGCCGCTGATGGGTGTCCTAAGGAGGAGCCATAAACACCCCACGGCCCCAAAGAGCCCCAAAGAATCCCTGGGAGGAAGAAAAATGGAAACGTTGGAAAGCAAGGTGGGAATTGCCAATGGATGGGGAATTTGGAGTTTTTTTGCTATTAAGAACTTGCTGGGAGATAATTGAGCAACCTGGTGTGGTGGGAGGTGACCCTGCCGGGGGGGGTTGGAATTAGATGGTCCTTAAGGTCCCTTCCACCCCAAACAATTCCAGGATTCCAAGATAATTGGACATGAAATAACCCTGCCCTTTCCTGCCCACTCCCCAGGCACTGATGCTGCACAGACACATCTCCCAGGAGAGACAGTGGCTTAAACAGGGATGGAAAAGAGATTTCTGCAGAATATATGAAGCATTTATTACTCCTTGAGGAGCAGCTGAGGGCACTTGGAATGTTCAGCAGGAGCAGAGGAGGCTGAGGGGAGACTCACYGGGATCTGCTCCTCCCAAGGGACAGCTCCCATCCCTGTGACCASGGACAGGACCCAGGGAATGGCTGGAGCTGTGCCAGGGCARGGTTAGGTTGGATATCAGGGAAAGGTTCTTSCCCCAGAGGGTGGTGGGCACTGAACAGGCTCCCCAGGGAATGGGCAYGGCCCCAAGGCTGCCAGAGCTCCAGGAGCRTTTGGACAACRCTCCCAGGGATGCACAGGGTGGTCTCTGCATCCCCAATCTCAGGCTGAACACCAGCCAAGACCTTTCAATCCAACCCCACGTGGCAGCTCTAATGTTTGCTAAGTGGAGAACTAAAAATTATGGACAGTTTTCCAYGGAATTCAGTTTTGTCTCGCACTGACCCTACACAATGGGGTTATTCAAAGCRCTGGGGTGTCAGAGATGATTTAAAATAATCACATCAATACAAAACTTTAACAAGCTGGACATTGGTCCAAAATGATGCGGAGGTGACATCATCCATGCTAGCCATGGCAAGGGAAGGGGAATTTCCCACCACACCACATGGAAATTTAATAAGCAGAATAAAATATTTGGWGGATCAAATTTGAGGGGGGACCTTCTGGCTCTGCACAACTCCCTGACAGGAGGGGGCGGCCAGGGGGGGTCGGGCTCTGCTCCCAGGGAACAGGGACAGGAGGAGAGGGAACAGCTTCAGGTTGCACCAGGGAGGSTCAGGTTGGATATTGGGAAAATTCCTTCCTGGGAAGGGCTGTCAGGCATTGGAATAGGCTGCCCAGGGCAGGGGTGGAGTCCCCATCCCTGGGGGGATTTAAAATCCCTGTGGATGTGGCCCTTGGGGCCATGGGGCAGTGCTGGCCTTGGCAGTGCTGGGGATGGTTGAACTCAGTGACCTTACAGGGCTTTTCCAACCTCAGCAATTCCATGATTCTATAAAATATCAATGCAGGACACCCACTGAGGATCCTTCCTCCCTCCCCCTCGGAAGCTCCCCCTTCCCATCGCCCAGCACTCACTTCTCCAGGACGGACATGATGATTGGAGGTAGAACCAGTATAGGCATGGGCAGGACCACTCTGGTCAGGGCTGTTTCCAGCAGTGCCTGCAGAGGAAAAACAAACAGAGACAAACAAGAACACCCGAGACATTTAGAACAAATCCCAGGATGGACCTGCTGGGCTCAGAAACGGCTTTGTTGTGTTATTTACAGGAATGAAAGGATCAACTTTCAACTTTGCCATGAGCTGTTTGTACCCAGCCTTGTTTTCCCTCTACGCTGGGTCACAAACCCAGCAGAACAAACAGAGACACCCAGGAGCTTCCCTGATGTCACCTGATGTGACCAAAAGTGTTCAAACACCTCGGCACATTCCTACACAAACGTGTCAGGGCTGCCTGGAGGGGGAAAGGGAGGTGGAACAGCTGCCTGGAGATGTTGTAGGGGAAATGTTGCAGGGGAAATATCCCAGCCTGGGCTGAGCAGCAGCTTCAACCCCTCCTCCCTCACCGGAGGTTTGAGTCCAGCTCCRTGCTGGGGGAATGCAGCACCTTCTTGCTGCTCCAGGAATTGTTTCCAGTCACTGGGGGTTTATTGCAAAGTGTTCTAACACACAGGGCTCTCCTCTCCCAGGAAAACACCCAACCGTGGAGCTGCAGTTGTCCCTCCATGGATTCTTCCTTCCTGGGAAGATTCACCAGGAAGCAGCAAACGAAGCAACGTGATTGGGATTTATTGAAGCCCAGAGATCTTCCAGTGCCTAAAGGGGCTCCGGGAGAGCTGGGGAGGGATTTGGSWTAAGGYRYRGAGGGACAGGRCACAGGGAATGGCTTCCCACTGCCAGAGGGCAGGGATAGATGGGATATTGGGAAGGAATTGTTCCCTGTGAGGGTGGAGAGGCCCTGGCACAGGTTTCCCAGAGAGGCTGTGGCTGCCCCTGGATCCCTGGGAGTGTCCAAGGCCAGGCTGGACAGGGCTTAAAGCACCCTGGGATGGTGGAAGGTGTCCCTGCCCCTGGCAGGGGTGGCACTGGATGGGCTTTAAAGTCCTTTCCAACCCAAACAATTCCATGATTTTATGTCACAGGGACATCTACGTCCCAGCAAACTCCCAGAGAGGGGCAGGTGTGTCACACTCAGGATCTGCCACTTTTTACCCGACAAAACCCAGTACTGAACTATTCAGGAAGAAGCACTGGGATTAGATGGCAGCCGAGCAGAAGTTCCCAGAACTCTCAAATTTCATGTCTAAACTCCACCTACGTCGCCTCACAGCACCTTCACTTCTAATCTTTATTTCCTCTGTTGTCTCTCTTCCCCTCAACCATCAGGATGGAGAGGGGAAACTGGGTCCTGGAGCCAGTTAAGTAAGTGAGGAAAACTGGCTCCAAGAAGTGTCTCTGAGCCCTTCAACAGATTGTTTTAATCTCCCTGTTAAACAACAATATGGAGAGCTATTAGAGATCTCCCAGTTCCTGCCGAGGACTGCGGAGCTGTACATTAATTGCTGTCTCTGAAGTGCCTTCAGAGCCTTGGACAGAAGGAGGGAGAGAAATGCCAAGCATTATATTATTAACTGCTCTGCCTGGGCGTGTGCTCGGTACACGCTTTACATTTCAGCTCGGAGCCCACTCGGAGACAGCAGCTCAGGATGATGCTCAGGAGACAGAGCTGTGCACAGAGGGAGGACAAGGGAAACGTTCCAGGCAGATGGCAGGGAGAAGTTTACAGGGACAGCAAACCAGGGGTTCCGTGAGGTTCAGAACATCTGGCTGCTCCCACAGAGCTTCGGGTGGCAGTTTTTAAGGTCAGGTTTGGCATGGGAAGGGTGAAAAAGCTGCTCAGCTCAGAGATCGAGTCCTCCTCACTGAGAGAAAGGTGCAAGTGCTCTTTGCTGGGTATTCCACATGGAGTGCTCACAAATTCCCACAAAGAATTCCTGCGGGAGCACCGGGGTGGTGCAGGATCTTCCCAGCGTCAGTCTGTGCCCTTCCAAACCATCCGGGGCAGTCCCCAAATCTCCCTGCACGACACGAGTCCGTGTCCTCTGGAATGCTGATCCCCTCTGTTTCCAGCTCTCTAACACCAATTCCTGCGGCTGTGGGATTTGTGGAGCCTGGAACCCAGGAGTYCCAGCTCGCCCGGCACCTCGGGTACCTACGTGTTTGGCAGCAACTCTGGAAGACCCGACAATGTTCCCATTGTTGTCCAACACATCAATTCCTTCTTCCAGCTCCGTGTGCCTCATCAGGACCACGTTGCAGATGTTGGCACTGGCTGGGGAGGAGAAAAGCAGGAGGATTAGCCCTGGTCAATCCCCAGTGGAAGCTCCCGTTCCCTTCAGCTTTCCTTCCATCAGTCTGCCGAGGAGTTTCAGCAAGGTGCTCTTATCCCAAGAAAAAGATGGGATTCTCAAGGAGAATAGTAACACAGATAATTTTTTTTTCTGTGGGAAAATAAGGGCAAATAATCAGGACTACTGGAAGGTCTAGTGCAAGGTGTCCTTGCCCGTGGTTGGAACTACATGGTCTTTAAGTTTCCTTCCAACCCAGACCATTCCATGATTTCACACATTTTAGGGGAAAAATGGCTTTGTGCACCAGGGCCCTTTCTGACCCCCCCGACCCCCCCTCCTTGCCCAGCCTGTGGCTTTTGGGGCCTTTTCGAGATGACCCCGAGTTCTGTTCCTCMATAATGGATCAAGAGCTGGGGTTTGAGGCCCACCCTCCCGTGTGCAGCCCCCCTGGGGCTCAGGCACTCCCTAACTGCTCCCAGAGAAAAGCTGCTCATTCCTACAAAACTTTTAGGTTTGCTCAAGTGGCATTTTCCAGCACCCCCCCCACCACTTTTCCTTGCAAACTTTCCACCCAGAACTCAGACAAACCCACTGTTGCCGCAAGTACCGCTGCCTTCCAAAAATGTGTTTCTGCACTGCTTGATGGGTTAATATTCGCTAATTAATCTCAATTCATGTCATATAACAAATGTCTAATTTTTTGAGGGTGGTGGGTGGGTGAGCCCTATACGAAGGCAGCTCTGTGCAATCAAGGATGATTTGTGGTGACAAATGCTCCTTCCACTCGAGAGGGAGAGGAACATACACACACGCACACTCTGTCTCTCTCTTTAATATTCCAACTACCAGACCACTCTTCCCATCTATCAAAATATCTGTGTTACCAACCCTTCAGCTCCTTCATCCCAGAGAAAAAAAGAAAACAGGCCTTGCATTTCAAGAAAGTTTAGCCCCTGTTTTTTTTTCGTTTTCAACACTCACATGCCCTGTCCTTCTTGTTGTCAATCAAAACGGAGCAGATAAAATAAAAACGCCCCAGCAGAGCTGCCTTGGCCAAGGATGCACTGGCACAAAGTTCCCGAGAGACTCGAGATGGGGTGTCCAGACCCGAAGCTCCCAAGATGCTTCTCCAAGTCTCTGCGTTCCCTGACCTGGTCCCAAATCCAAAAGCTGACTCCAGGCTGTTTGTCTGAGACGAGCAGCTCACGTAACTGCTCCCCTTCTGCTTTCTGAGAACGCAGAAAGTGCTGCTAATTATGGCTAAACTTGGATTTTACGGACGTCTCCAATGCACGGGGAGGGGGGGTGAGAAATAAATAAATATATGTGCAGACAAATTGGTTTGCAGGATTTGGGAAGAAATTGTGATAATATGGCCTGGAAGCTGTGGCTGTGCAAACACTCTGTGGCGTGTTGGAAGCCGGGTTCAGGCTCCAAACCAAGCCACCACCCCACTTGGGGATGTTTGTAGATATTTTTTCTATCCCAGGGTGCTCTCCGCTCTCTAAATCTGTCCTTGTGCATCACCTAAACGTAACAATTTTAACCACACACACACAAAAGCCCAAGAAGAAGAAATCCTTCATCTTCCGGCCCTCCCTCCACTGATTATCTTTCTATCAGCTTTAACTTCCTTCAGATCAGGTTTGGGGTGCAATATTGGGGATTTTCTGAGGTTTTTCAGCCATGAACACCTCAGGTGTAAAGCACATCCTCACCAGTGACAYCCTGACCTTGGGGACAGCTGCTCACACCCAGTTCTTGGGAAGAAAAGGGTGAATTTTGTTCCTTRCAATAGCCCTGGCATTGAGATCTTTCCCCTCCTCCTCTCTGAGGAAGGATCCAGCCCCTCCTCGCTCCCATTGGGGAATCACAGCTCTCCAGAACACAGCACCAACACACTCCTTCCCTTTTCCTGCTCTTTCCATGGAGATCCCCTCCACCCCCAGATGATGCTCCAGGGTGGCCAACACCAATCCCAAACCCCTTTTCCACCGGGGCAGCCTCTGGCCCTGCACAGCCTTGGCCCCCTCCCGGGGCTGCTCACCTGGGCTGGTTTCCTGGATCCAACCCCTGGAACTGGGGAGGATTTTTTGGACAATTCGGGATTTTCAGCCACTACAAATTAACTTTGGAGGAGGGTGAGGGCCCAGCCTGACCTCCCAGCACCACTGGTGTCAAATGTGTCCTCCAGGCAGAGCTTCTGCAGGCAGGGGTTGGTTTATGGTGCAAACACAGCCATGACATGACCTGGAGAAGCCACACCCCGTGCAGAGCATCCCTGAGGGCACCAAGGCCCTTCCCAGCACCCATCCCAGCTTCCCAAAGATTCACAGAGTCTTTATGAACATCCCTGCTGGGAGTTTTGGCTGCCTTGCACCCAAAGAGTAGCTGCCCTTGCCCAGGTGTCCATCTCCMGTGGTAACTCGGGATGAGACCCTCCAGCTTCGATGGTCCCTCCAGTTTTCCAGCTGCCATCAACCAGCACAGCTCTGGAGACTGGTGGGAGAGGGAGGCAARGAAGGGATAGGGAAAACTGTTTAATGGTAGTGGTTTCATAGGACCATTAAGGTTGGAAAAGACCTCTAAGATCATCCAGTCCAACCATGAACCAGCACTGCCAAATCCACCACCAAACCACATCCCTGAGCACCACATCCATGTGCTTTTTGGAGCCAGAGCTTCACACCAGTGTCTGGCTTTGTAGAAATAGAGAAATTCTGCCTTTTTGCTGGGGGCTGGAGGTTCAGAAGTAATTGGAAGACACATCTTAATTAAAGGGTTCGCCCRGGTCTGCAACCACAAACCAGCAATTAGTGGGAGGATCCCTGATGTCCTGGCACTGGCGAAGYATGACAGTACACAAATAAAATATTAGCTAGACAATTAATTACAGGCTAAGCAAATTAATTAGGGGTCCTCAATCAATGCCAACACAAACACCTTGRTGTGAAAATAGATCAACCCCAGGGCAAAGATTTCCTGAGTGTCTTTGACTCAAACCCTGCCTTGGAGCTGCCTCCTCCAAACTCACCCCTTGTGCTCTCCTGGTTATAAAACCCAAAAAAAGCTGAAACTCTCTAAAATATATCCCAGAAAAGTTCCAGGAGAACAATAATAATGTCCACAGATCCCCCATGCACTTGCAAAGTGCTCAGTAACAAAGTGGAGTGCAACCCCCAGACCACAATTGCTGTCTCCCCGMTCTGCAGACAGGGAAAGCAGCTGCTTTTCTGGCAGAAAAGAGGGGAAAAATATCCAGCAGCTCAGGAACTGAGGGTCAGAACAACCAGGAGCAGAAAGGCCAGAGAAACTGAGAGGAGCAGACAAGAAGAGGGGCTCAGGTAAAGGGGCTCAGCAGCCTCGAGCACAGCTCTGAGAATGTGGCACTTGCGCTGCAAAGGAAAAAGCTTAAAGGAAAATTTGGCTGAAAAGGGACCTGGAAAAGGSAACAAACCTCCCTTGTTTAGTGATTTCCTCCATCTTTGGGCAAGTTTTGCAGCATCTTTATAAATAAAAAAGTCTATACAGAAAATTACCCCGAAGCCACTGGTGATTTCTTCATGGCTAAAATAACTCTGTGTTTGCTGAAGGTTGTAACCACAGGCCCCAGCACGGGCTGAGTCCAGCGTGTCCCTTCTCTCAAACACCAGGCCAATAAAATGCCAATAAAATGCTCCACCGAGCCAGGAGCAGCCTTAATTCTTCAGTCTGCTTTTMATCAGTGGCTCTCAGAAACCTGTACATTCAGAGCAGAACCATTTCTTTGCATTTTATTGCAAAATAACCACGATGCTGCTGCTTACTTGAAGATTTGATTTGACACAGCCCAGATCTTGCCAGTGAAATGCTCTCAAATTTGAATGGTCGAGGACCAGTCAGTGCTGGTCACTTTTAAAGCTGTTTTAGAGTGGAAAGTGCAGCTGARAAGCCTCAGGAGTTGCCTCCAGCAGCAGCTTTGCACCACTTTTCAGCCAAAATTCTGCTTTGCAGAATCCCATCCCTGCCTGCCCCAGCTCAGGGACCCACCCCTGAGGGGACACRAGCAGGGGGACAGGAGTTAGGAGTCCACCCTAGTGGCTCGTGGCCACCAGCAGGTTTAAAGCCACCACTTTGAATATAAAGAAAAGGTGTTTTTCCTTACCRACAGCAGGGAACGGCACAAACCTCTGGATCAGGAGCCGAGTGGCCGGGGTAAACTTGTTTGCTCTCTGGATCAGAACGTTAAGGCCCACCTTGGAATGGAGAAAAACAACCCAGAGGGGCAGAAAGTGAACGACAAGGAGCAGGGAGGATGGCACAGCTCGCAGGCAGAGCGGGGTCTGTCCCCAGGGAGAAGTGTTTGAGAACCAACCCCCTCCCACTGCAGGGTTTGGCTGTGTCAACAAAGGGTTAAACCCAATTGCTGAGCTTAAGAGAAGGGTTGAACCCAGGTGTTGGGTTTAAAGGAAGGGTTGAACCCAACCACTGAGTTTAAATGAGGGATTGAACCCAACCAATAGGTTTAAACAAAGGGTTGAACCCAACCATTTAGTTTATACGAGGTGTTGAACCCGATTGAATTTAGGATTGAATTTAACCCTTGGGTTGAAATTAAGGGTTGAACCCAACTGTTGGGTTTAAAGAAAGGGTTGAAACCAACCATTGAGTTTAAATTAAGGTTTGAACCCAACCAATAGGTTTAAACAAAGGGTTGAACCCAACCATTGGGTTTATATGAAGGGTTGAACGAAACCATTGGATTTAAAACCCTTTCCAGCTAAAAGACAAGCCAGAAACCACTGCAACACCATCCAGTCCCTCTGGAAACCCAGTCCACTGGGATTTTCCTATTCCACCACAAAATCCTTGGGACYAGAAGTCCTCACCTGGCCAGGAAAATCTAAATTTCAGTGGTGGCCCAACACAATCAGTTCCTTCTCTGAGGGTCTGTGCAAACACCAACCACCCCATCCAGTGCCAACATTTGGGCTATAAAGTTTATTGCAACCATGGATCAATTTTTGTTGCCTCGTCCAACCCCTGAATAACGCAGAGCTCTCCATAGTTTTTCATGGATCACTGTGGATGTTCATAGAAACAGCACAGAGGAGTCGCTGCCTCGTGAGCCTCAGGTTGATAACTTGAAGAAAATCCATCAAAATTGGTCTCAAGCAGAAGTGGAGTTAAGAATTAAACAAATCTATTCATGGAGAATGACTTCTGTCTTCAAATTACTCTCCCTCACAGTGGTTTTTCTTTTTAATCCAAAAAAGAAACCCCAAATGCASAAAAAACCCCCAACARCCCCAACCCGGGAATTTTCGGCTGGAAATGGAAGTCTTCAGCAATGTGTGGCCAAAAAGTTTTCAGCCAAAAATGCAGCAAAATTAAAAAAAAAAGAAAAAAAAAATTCAGCCAAAGCCAAAAAGCTGCCAGAAAACAGCGATTTGGGGGTTTTTAAAAAGAAAAGAGAAGCCTGGGAGAACATATTTTGCAGGCTGCTACATTATACATGCAGCCCCAGCGCATCCCGGCGTGCCGGAGCCTGGGAGGAAGATGTGGAGAAGCACAACTGCTGGGTAAGCCYTGCAGAAGCCCAGGAAGCATTTCCAGAGCCTCTCCCAAGGCTTTCACCAAGACCCCAAGCAGGAACTCYTCCTCTCGTCCTCGGCCAACGCGGCTCCAGAGCCGAGCCCGGGAGAGCCACGGTGGTTCTGCTTGGTCTGGGCAGCAGCGAGGGGTTTTCTCCATCTCCTTCCCCCTCAAAAGTGACTGACTGATTTTTTTTTTTTTCCATTTTGCAAGTGTTGGGATGAGTATTTTCAGAGTCTGAACACTTCAAGAAATTGTCACGCAGTCTCAAGCGCGTGGCTTTCAGAGGAAGCCAGTTCTGAGCCTGGGTGTGCTGGTACTGCCCCGTGGGTTTGGGGGTTTAGTCTGGGTATGGTTAATCCGTGCTGATGACAAATTCCGTGGGGTTTGCAGCCTCTGCTTGGAGGTTTGACGGAGGGATTTGAGCATGAAGTGGATGGAGGGATTTGAGCACCAAATGGATGGAGGGATTTGAGCATGAAGTGGAAGAGCAGCAGCTTTCGAAAGAGAAAAGCGGAGTCTGGAGGAGCCACTGCTGTGAGGGCAGTGCAATAAAAGCATTTTACTTTCAGATTCAGTGTGATGAACTCACTTCCCCACTTACAGCAACCCCCCTGCCGGGAATATGAAATTAAATGTTGCTGGAGGTTTAAATCCCATCTCCCAAATTCCCAACACAAGGGCTGGATATAGGGAAMTAATGAGGGTTTGTTTTTTACAGTTTGGGAATTGCTTCAGCCAATCTGTGAACTGCTTCCCACAGGTCAGGAAGTGRGATGAGGGTAAACAGGTCAAGGGCTCAACCTCAGGCCACCAAAGCAAAAAAGGCCATCAAGAAGGAGAGGTTAATGAGTTTAATTACCTGGGGCTGGCCAAAGGACACCATGGAGACAAATTAATCATTAAAAAACCAACCACAGGATTATTATTGTGACCGTCACCCAGTCACTGGGCTGGGCCTACAGCACTGGGAGATGGAAACATGGAACAGTCAGCTGGGATTCATCTCGCTGAAATGGCACAGAACCACTGAGACTGGGAAAGCCCTCTGAGATCCCTGAGTCCAACCATTCCCAGCACTGCCAAGGCCACCTTTCTGGCAATCCTTTTGGTGAAGGAATTATTCCAGATATCCAATCTAAACCTCCCCTGGCACAACYGGAAGCTGCTTCCTTTTATCCCACAGGCTCYCTTTGCAGCTCAGCTTCTCTGGGCAACCTGCTCCAGTGTTTCATAGAATCCTGGAATGGTTTGGGTGGGGAGGGACCTGAAAGCCCATCCAGTGCCACCCCTGCCATGGGCAGGGACACCTYCCACTATYCCAGGGTGCTCCAAGCCCCGTCCAGCCTGGCCTTGGACTCTGCCAGGGRYGGGGAGTCATCCACAGTGCACATTCCCGCACTGTGACCCAGGTTAGAGGACAAATGTGGCTTTTCCAAATTGCCTGGTTTGTTGAGGTTTCCTCCTCCAGAGCACTTCCTTGATGTGGCTGCTGGGGAAGCTGGACACAGGGATACAGGACACCACCACTTCCYGACATCCCGCAACACGAAACCAGGATCAAACACCATCAGTGGCAGAGAAACCCTACTCAGGGCCCTCCCGTGCCTCTGGCAGCACTCTGCCCTTCCTCCCTCCCTCCCTCTTCCTCAAGTGCCGAGAATTCCTGCCATTTCTTTAGCTCCCGGTTTTGTTTTCAGCATCAACAACTTTATCTCAGCAGAAGGAAAGCGTCAGTGRCGTCGCCRCACTTTGAAGCCGGAACCATCAGACACTGTCAGAGACACCAACAGTGCTGATTCCTTTTCTTCTCCTTATCTCCAAAAGTTCTGGCCTCATGTCCACCAGTTTTAAAAATATGGGAATTTTTTAAAAAATCCCTGCTTTTTTCCCGCCTTTTATGAAGATTTTTGAAGCCTGAGGGATGGCTTTGAATGCCTGAAGTTGGCAACGACCGAGCCATTCACTCAAGTCTAATCCCACACCTCTTAAAGCAGGTCTAGAGCAGTAAATACATCCCAGAAGTTATTTCMCTTAATATTGAGAGGGAATTTTTATAAAATAAAGGAATCCTAGGAGTCCAGCGAGCATCAGCTGGTAGATGACAACACCCAAACATCGCTGAGCTGCTCTCCAGACTTCATGAGCTGTGCTGGAGAAATCCCCACTGATTTAAGGGATTCTCTTTGGGGCATCCCTGAGCACTGCAGCTGGAGGTGGCTGCTCCAAGGGACCCAGAAAGTCAGCTTGGGAAGAGGGACCGGCTCCAAAGGAGCTCATCCTTCATCCCCCCAGTCACCAGACTGAACTGGAACTAATTGGATSTGAAGAGCCCCATTCAGCCAAGCTGGAGAAAAGAGCATTAGGAGAAGGAAGGAAAAAACTCATTCATTAGGGCTSGGAGGTGAAGATGGAGGCAGAGAGATGGAAAACTGGGCTGTTTCCCAACTGGAGCTTTCCCAAGTCAAGGAGAACAGAATGGAGGAGTCGAAGGGAAGGGAAAGCAAAAGGATCCAAGTGGAGAAGGAAGTTAGAGAGGAGCAAGAGTAAGGGAAGGAGGAAACATCCCACCCAAGACAATTCCAGGAGGGATGACCACAGCAGCCCACGGYTGGATGCTTCGAGGGAAGAAAATGGTGAAGTCTGGAGCAAGAGTGGAGGAAAATGGGATTCATGCTGATAACGAGACAAACTTGACCGGGAAGATGACAGGGAAAGGAGGATGGGGGGAGYCACACCCAAGACAAGAGGTTGGTGCCTCAATATCAAGTTTTCCATGCACCTGGATCCTGTCCAGAGGCAGCACCACTCCTGGATGTGCTGGGGCAGAAGGAGATGGAAGGGATGAGAACAAAATTCCTGGAAACAGAGACACCCCAGTGAAACCAGAGAGAAAACGCTGCAGAGGAGCACATGGAGTTTGGGAGGGGACAGTCACRGAATCCTGGAATCACAGAGCAAGCTGGGATGGAAGGGACCTTAAGGATCATCTCATTCCAACCCCTGCCATGGGCAGGGACCCCTTCCATTATCCCAGGGTGCTCCAAGCCCCGTCCARCCTGGCCTTGGACACTTCCAGGGATGGGTTTGGCAGGACCTGGCAGTTGCCATTTACTCCTAACTCCAGAGGCAGGATGATGATGGGCACTGGGAGCATTCCCAGAGCACACCATGTCCTTGTCTCCAACCAAAGGTTCAAGATTCCTACTTCAGGGAATGGCTGCTACAGCTCCAAGGATTTATGGGCTCCATGGAGGAATTGCTGGGCAGGTTTCCAGCCTGAGAGATCCGACCACTCTCTTCTGGAATCTGGGCTTGGCATCCGTGAAGCAGCAGAGCAGGGGATGYGCAGGACCAGGAGCTTTAGAGCAGAGAGACGCAGATTTTAGAGCCAGGCACTGCCTCATCTCAAACTGAAACTTCATTTGAAACAGAGGTTGAGCACCAGCTCCTCCAGTCCACTGGGGTTTTCCTCCCGYCCCAGCTCCCTCCATCCCCTCCCATCCCTCTCCCGACTTTGCACCATTCCCTCGGGCTCGGAAAGGTTTCCTGGCCGCCCTGGGTGAGGCCAGTGCCGAGGGCAGGGGGAGGGCTGCAGCTCTCCCAGGCTGATTATGGACATCACACCCCGTTCACAGGCTGTCAGCGCAGCCTCACAGGCAATTATCGGGAACAAGGAGCCGGGATTGGAAAAATCCACAGGGGCACCTCCACCCGGAGAGGAGAGCGAGAAATGGTGTGTGAGAGTGCGGTGTGTGACGGGAGCAGGGAGCGAGGAGCAACCCCGGGATGGCGGATGGGAAGGAACGGGATTGCTGGCACGGGGAGGAATGGGATTGCTGGCACGGGGAGGAATGGGATTGCTGGCACGGGAAGGACAGGGATGGCTCGCACGGGAAGGACAGGGATTGCTGGCATGGGAAAGAATGGGACTGCTGGCATGGGAAGGAACGGGATTGCTGGCTCAGCAAGGACACGGATTGCTGGCATGGGAAAGAATGGGATTGCTGTCTTGGGAAGGACAGGGATTGCTGGCATGGGAAAGAATGGGATTGCTGGCATGGAAAGGAATGGGATTGCTGGCACAGGAAGGAC
>JACAXG010000201.1:685934-700309 GCA_018881555.1 Amblyornis subalaris | reverse complement strand
ATCATCTCCCTGCCCCGAGTCACAGAGCCAAGACTGAACTCGTGGCCCAAGAAGCTCCTCCCTGACCACGGAGAAAAAATGTCAAGATGCAGTTTTTTACTGTCCATGAACTTTCCAGGTGTAATGAGCCAGACCAACACTAATTTATCCAATTAACATCCTTACATTCTCCCTCTCCCTCTGGTTTGAGACCCTCAAGCATCACTCRGCTTTCTCCAAAAGGGCAGAGCTCCAGCCTCCAGTGGCTCGTCCAGAGTCAGGATTTAGRGTCAGGAAGCAAGAAGGCACTTCGGAAAGGAAAAGCCCTGGGTGTGCCTGTGAAGAGCTGCTGCAAACACCCTCCCGTGGGGCCAGCACTGAGCCCAGGGTGGGTCATCAGGAGCTCACAGCACYCAAGTCGTTAACGGCATTAATGACCTGAATTTTAACCCCAGGTCACCCGGTGGGGTAAAGCAAAAGGAACATTCGAGTGCAGAGCCCAAGCCAGAGCCCCAGCCTGGCTGGCAGCCGTGGTTACGTGGCACTGCTCCTCCCTCTCACCCAAAAGAAGACACAACACCTACTTTTGTCAGAATTTAGCTCAGGTTGCTAAGTGAGAACAAAATATTTATTTGTCTCTGTGCTGACAAGACCCTAAACCCSAAACCTGCACTTAAATAAACCTTGTTAGAAATCACAAACCCTGCTCTGCRTGGAAGGGGAAGGAGGGAGCCTTGGAAATCGGGACACCAGGGGGACAAGGRGGGACTGACCCCGGCACGGGGCTGAGCCGCAACCCCCAGCTCCCGGGAAACGTGGCCAGAAGATGCTGGCAGAGAGAGGAACCCTTGGAGAGCCAGCACGAGGAGCAAGGTCTGGAGCTGCTCCTGGCAGGGCTTGAAGCTGTGACTGTGGAAATCGAGAAGCCGACGGATAAAGCTCCGATCCCCACGGAGACCAATGGAAATGACGTGAGGCTGCAAGGAGCAGGGACAGGGGAACCCAGAGCGTGGCCCCAAGGCTCCCGTGGTTAACGCCCCCAGCACCARTGCAAAGGTCCCAGCACCAGCCCAGAAAACAGGGACTGCCTGCTCACGGTCCTCGGCCAGAGCTCAGTTCATTTCAGGCCTTTCGGGGCAGCCCCAAAAGTCACTTCTGACCCCAAACTGAAGTTGGAGTCCAAGCCCAAAGTAYTGAAGAGCTGAGTCAGACCCAAGAGGGATCAGCAATGCCACAGCAAATGGAGTTTGGATCTGGAATTAAGAATCAGAGAATGCTGGAATGGTTTGGCTTGGAAGGGACCTTAAAGCCCATCCAGTTCCACCCCTGCCATGGGCAGGGACACCTCCCACTATCCCAGGGTGCTCCAACCTGGGACACTTCCAGGGATGGGGCAGCCACAATTTCCCTGGGCAAAAGAAACCTACTTCCATATATAAATAATAATAATATTAAGCATAATAATTACATATATATAACATAGTATATAAAAAGCAATTATTACCAATAAAATTGGCTTCATGTAGYTTTTTTAACCTTTAAAAAGTGTGAAAAATAGCAGAGTAAGAGTGTGTGTGTCAGCTGGAAAGAGTTTCTGTCTAATTACAAACCCCCTGATCCGTACAGCTCTTGGCACTGGAATATTGGGGGAATAAAAAATTCCAAACATTTCAAACACGCTCRGTCTTTCTCAAGTCTTTTTACTTCTCCCTGCCTTTGTTTGCCTTGTTTAGGGAAACTTGCTGGTATTAACTGCACTGCACACAGCACCAGCATGAACAGCAGCCACGGATCAGGAATCAGAGCCCAAGCCCAGGAATCCACCCARTTGTTTGGAAAAAAAATTACATTATCCCTCAGTGTTCAGAACAGCAGCAAAATGAGGGATCAAAGGAAAAGGCAGGAAAGAGGCTGGTGGAGGGAGAGTGGGATAAAAATAAACTACAGTCACAGAGAAAGAGAGAGTTTAAGGGTTGCCCAGAGCAGCTGTGGCTGCCCATGGATCCCTGGCARTGTCCAAGGCCAGGCTGGATGAGGYTTGGAGCACCCTGGGATAGGGGAAGGTGTCCCTGCCCATGGCAGGGGTGGCACTGGATGAGYTCTGGCATCTGTTCCAAGCCAAACACCTTTTCCAGCCTTACTTCAGGTGATTCCTTCACCTGAGTGCTGCACAGGAGAGGGGATAAAATTCTGGAGCTGGCAGAGCTTTCCCTGCATGAAGCTGTGCCATGGATTGGGTTGGGATGGGAGCAGGTGGAGAGAAAAGGGGGAAATATTGAATAAAAGAATAATGATTCCTCCCCAAATTYATCCTGGGCTGGGAATCAGGAGTTGTGGATGTAGCACTGGATCCAAGAGAGGAACATCACCCCTTCCCAGCGATTCCTCTCTCTAAAATGGGAAATCAGGATATTTGCAAAGATTTCCCAAGACTTCTCGTTTAACTGCAAGACAATGAGGCCAAAATCTGCTCATCCATCACCTGAGGAAGGAATTTGCTTGTCCCTGGTGTTAAGGACACGGAGGGTGAGGCCAATGGGAAGCACAATCCCAAATCCACTGCTCTGTCCTCTCTTTTTCCCAGTCCTTTTCCAATTGCCACCAGGGAAGGGGCTCCCTTTAGTTAATGCAGGGTCCCCACAGCCCACGGGAGCAGTGGCACGTTTTTCCAGGTCCCCTGGTGCCAATGGGYTCCCCCTGGGAGCTGCTTTGGTGCTCCCTGAGAGCAGAGACCACTTAATGAGGCTGAGGACTCTCAATCAACCCAATGATCCTCAGGGTGATTCCTCCATCATTTGCCATCCCTGTTCATAAAAACCCCAACTGGAGGAGATGCTGCTTCTTAATCCAGGTATTATKTACAACCTCAAAATCACTCCCTGCTCTGCAGGGTTTTCTCCAGGCTGTTGGGAGTTGTGAGGGATGACCAGGACACAACATTCCAGAGTCACACACACGTCAGGGGTGTTGCCAGCTGGAATATCTGTGGGGATGTCAGGGCACAGAGAATTCAGTGCACACACCCCTTGTGCCACTGCCTGCTCCACTGGCAGGATCTTCCAACATCAGGAAGGAGACAGCACCTGGGAAGGCTGCTGCCCTTCCTGATCCACATGGAGGAAAACCTTCCAAATCAGGAAGGAGAAGAACCTCTAAAGGCTGCTGCCCTTCCTGATCCACATGGAGGAAAACCTTCCAAATCAGGAAGGAGAAGAACCTCTAAAGGCTGCTGCCCTTCCTGATCCACATGGAGGAAAATCTCCTTCCAACATCAGGAAGAACCTGTGAAGGTTTTTCCCTTCTCCATCTCACAACCACATCCATGGGTCTGTGGAAAGCTCCTGCCCCCCTCTAACACTATTCTGACCCCTCGAGCACCACAGCTCCAAACCACTGCAATTCCACACTCCCAGGGCATCCCAGTGGGATCCCAGTCCGGTGGGGCCATCGTGGCACTTCCCAGAAGGCAGAATCTCCCCCTYGCAGGAAGATTTCCACTTGCAGGAGGCTGGAATGCTGCGATTTTATCATCCACAGGAGTCAGTGTTGCTCCTCCTGCCTCTTTTCACAGCAGCRTTTGTCACAGCACCACTGGTGGTCCCTTCTGCACTCTGGGCCTGCCTTTCTGCTCCAGCTCCCCTGCAGGACCCGAGTCAGCCTCGGGGAATGAAAGATTCCCAAGCCCTGCACCAGCTGTCCCAGCCACCTCCACGCTCCCAGCGTTTCCTTACCAAAGCATCCCAGCTCCTCAGGGGGACAAAACTGTGCCAAGATCCTTGTCCGTGACTCCTGCCCCTCTAACGTGCCCCTGTTCCAAGAGGGAGAGGAGCATTAACGCCAGCGCCGTGGGAGCGGCAGCGCCGGAGCGTGCCGGGCTCGGGAGGCAGGCTGGGAGCGGCAGCAGCACGTCCAGCTGGGCAGTGTCACCTCAGGGAGCCACGAGGTGACAAAAACGCCGGCCTAAGGAGTGAGGGGGTCAGTCACACCAGCCCGTGCCACAGCAGGAAGCTGTGGGTGGGGACAGAAGCGCGGAGGTGGGTGGGATGGGGATYTGGGGGTTTGGGGGTTTGGGCCATCCTGCAGCTGGAAGAGCGCGCACGGATCCCCAGGGTCATGGAGCTGGGAGCTCAGGGCGGCACGGGCTGGGCTGTGAGCAGGGTCAGCTCTGCAGGGAGGGGACAGAGAGGGGACACAGAGCACAGCACTGCTGAGCACACACAGACAGGGACACGGGAAACTGCCCGGCAGAGGTGTAGCCAAGAAAACGGGCACTTTGCCCTCAAAACCTCGAGGCACTTCAGCAACTCCACACCCTTTGGAAAACTGTCCAGCAGCTGCACAAGGAGCAAAAGCAAACCCTCTGTGACTTGAGGAAATGGAGAAAAGTCTTGGCCAGAGGCAAAAATACCAAGTGCTGTGGSGTATTTAATGTTGCAACAGAAGAGGTACAGGCATTTGTACCAGAGAGTTATTTGGAAACCCAACGTAAGAAATAAGTTCCATAAGTTGCTCCTCAAAACTGTTCCTGCCCCTTTGGGAATGAGCTGATCCTGCTATCGATGCCAACTTGTGCTTCTGAGAAATGTGAGTATGAAAAGCCACGAGACCATGATTTTAGTAAAGTTAAAAGCTCCTCTCTCACAGATGAGGCCATGGAGCTGCTCCAGGGTTGGAGCCCCTCTGGAGCCAGGCTGGGAGAGCTGGGAGTGTTCACCTGGAGAAGAGAAGGCTCCAGGGAGACCTCAGAGCCCCTGCCAGAGCCTAAAGGGGCTCCAGGAAAGCTGGAGAGGGACCTGGGACAAGGGCATGGAGGGACAGGACACAGGGAATGGCTTCCCACTGCCAGAGGGCAGGGAGAGATGGGATATTGGGAAGGAATTGTTCCCTGTGACGGTGATGAGGCCCTGGCACAGGTTGCCCAGAGAAGCTGTGGCTGCCCCTGGATCCCTGGCAGTGTCCAAGGCCAGGCTGGACAGGGCTTGGAGCAGCCTGGGATAGTGGAAGGTGTCCCTGCCCATGGATGGGGTGGCACTGGATGGGATTTAAGGTCCCTTCCCACCCAAACCATTCCATGATTCCATCCTATGACTTGAACACCATTTCCAGCTTGAAACACGTCCACGGGTGAAAGATGGAATTCCAAGCACTGTGGACCAAGGAGCCAACCCCCCAGGAGAACATTCCAGAACCCTGCCTCTCTTCAGCTGCCAACCGTGGCCCTGCAGCCTCGAGGTCTCTAACTGGGCTGTGGCTGAATCACCACCAGTGAATGCACGAGGGGAGAGACTGAGCTCAGGGAGCAGCAAAGCCACAGCGCAGGAGCCGCTGGAATTCCGGTGGAAAGCTTGGACATGCGAGGACAGCCACACYTCAGGTGACAGCATTTGCTGGTTATGAAGACTGAATCGAGTCAGTGAACAGACAAACATGCTGGGCAATCCACAAAACATCTCCCAAGCAGTTCCTTAGCCATGAAATCCAGAGACATAAAGAGTTACCCACTGCTATTGAGACAGCACTTATGACAGCTCCCAAGTAGCCCTGGATGAACTTGGATGTCGGAGAAGGCTTTGGAAAGAAAAACAAAACACATTTTCAATAAACAAACTTCTGGTTATTAACATTCAACCCCATTTTTTTTTTGTTTGTTTGTTTTGTTTTTGGTCTATTTGTTTTAAAGCAGAGACAGGTTTAATTTTGTCATATTGTTCTGTGACACATGGTCTGTCATCCAGAGGGGCAAAAGCCAGGGAAATTGTGGCCTCCTGAGCAAGGTTAAAGGGAATGGAAAATTAATTGGCATCAGAAAATTATAATAATAGCAGCTCAAAGGAAGGATGTGAGTGAAATTCAGCAAATGGTACCAAATTAGCATTTCCACCCTCTCGTGCTGAACCCCAAACTCGCCACAGTCAATATTTTGTCTTTGAAATGTTCTCTCAATGAGCTGGATGGTTTCCAGCTCAGCTTCCCACATCCCAACACGGGAGGAATGGAGGCTGAAGAGAAGGAAGAGAGCAGGAACAACCCCACCACTTCCCTCCACTCTCCAGGCACAGCCCCACCACTTCCCACCACTGCTGGCAGCACGTACAAAATCCTTGGGAGCTGGCAGCGGGACCACAGAGCTTCCTCCTGCTCCCCCAAAGCCAGGGACCATTCTGCTCTGTGCTCCTYTAGATCCCAGTTAAACCATCCCACACCAGCTGGAGCTTTGAGCTGGTTCAGCTCCGAGGCGCTGAGCACCATTCCCGCGCCTCGAGGGATTCCCAGATCCTCGTGCCGGTCACACCGAGCTTAAACTGGGAGCCTGCAAAGGGGAATGGCCAATCTGCCGATCCACCAGTGCCCACCCCGGAGGTTTTAGGGCCAGGGAAGGGCCGGGATTTGCGCTCCCGTGTGGGAGCAGCCCCGGGGCCCTGCCCGCGGCGGGGCGTGGGGCGCTCACCTTGCTCGCGTTGCGGTTTGCATAGTTCACACACGCGTTGTGGCTCTGGTTCAACCACTGCAGGGACAGAGACACAGCGTCAGCACAGCTGCACAACCCCACACAACCCCACACAACCCCACACAGCCCCACACAACCCCACACAGCCCCACACAACCCCACACAACCCCACACAGCCCCACACAACCCCACACAGCCCCACACAACCCCTCACAACCCCACACAGCCCCACACAACCCCACACAGCCCGGCATCCCGGCAGCTCTGCAGGAAAACTCATCTGCCTTTGGGCTGCTCACAACCCAACTCCTCGTCTCAAGGGCTCGTGCAGCTCGTCTCCTGGCCCGATCCACCCCAGTGCTGTTGGTCTTTGATCTCACAGAATCCCAGGATCACTGAGGTTGGAAAAGCCCTCCCAGACCACTGAGTCCAAGCTGTGMCCACCTTGTCCCCAGCCCAGAGCACTGAGTGCCACGTCCAGGTCTTCCTCGGACACCTCCTGGGATGGGGACTCCAAACCTCCCTGGGCAGTCCCTTCCAATGCCTGACCAGCCTTAATGGGAAGAAATTCCTCCTGATCAAATCCATGCTGCTGTTAGGATGCAGCTGGAAGCCCAGCAGCCACTCCATCAGCTGAGCTCCAAAGGCTCTCAGAGGGCCATAGGAGGCTTCTGAGGAGCAGGAGATGAGAAGATGTCCCAGCTCATGGATGCACATGGCATTAAACTGGCTCTGGAACAGAGGGGCTGTGGCTGCCCCAACCCTGGAAGTGTCCAAGGCCAGGCTGGACAGGGCTTGGAGCACCCTAGGATAGTGGGAGGTGTCCCTGCCCATGCCAGGGGGTGGGACTGGATGGGACTTAAGGTCCCTTCSCACCCAAACCATTCCATGATTCCATCTGTGTCTACAAACAGGGGAGGTGAGTGGCCTTCAAACCCCTGAGTGACTCAGGGTGTCCCTGGCCACYCTCAGCCACTCTCCTCTCCCAGCAGGTGAAGCCACCCGGGACAGCTCCCAGCCAAACCCCCCAGGCCACAGTTCCTGCCACATCCCGATGCGTTCCCGGCTCTGCCGCCTTCCTCACGCTCCAGGCGGATCCCACWCTGCTCTGAGCCTTCCTAACTGCAGGATTCTCTATCAGCACTCACACTGCAGACAATAAAAAGCCATTTGCCACTAAAAAGAAGTCTGAAAATAACTTGTTCCTTCGTTTCAGCTGGTGGTGAAATTACACTTGTGGTGTGTTTACTATGGATCCCTCCTTCCCGTGCCTGCTTCCTCCCCTTACTCTCAATTCCCAGAATTCCAGTGGGAAAGTACACCAACACCTCCTTACACACAGACTGCTTTTCCCCAGAGCTCCTGAAGCAGACTGAACGCAGAGGTCCTTGGCTTTGCCACGCACACCTATTCCCAAAATTCCTGGGAACGGGGCCTCCCGTCATCCCCAGCCCTGCACAGGTGTTGTGCTTCCACTGTGAATTCACTAAGGAAGATCCCAGCTCCTTGTCCTCAAAAAGGCAGACGTGTGAGCTTAAGAGCCAATGTTTTCATGGATGTRCACGCGGAGCCACCATTTACACCTGGACGAAAAGAGGCCCAAAGAGCTGATTTTGACATTCTGGCCTGTTTCACCTCTTCCTTGTGATGGCACAGGGAGGTGTGGGATGAAAAGCGGAGCCAGGAGTTTGTTTACAGCCCCTTCCAGGCCTTTCCCTAAATACATCCAGCCACATCCTGCCCCTAAAGCTCAGCCAGCGTGGCACAGCCACAGGCATCAGTTTGTCCAGCTCTTCCCTCCACCACATTCCCAGCCTTCCCAAAGAGTGTTACCTGCCAAAACACAGTGGATGCCAGGGTCTGGTTGGGCAGGAGAAGACCAACAACCTGTAAGAGGAGAGATTCTCGTTATTAAAGCATCCTTGGTTTGCTCTCGGTGCTTTTCTAGGCATGCAAACAGCCAAGCTGATTTCTAGGGACTTGAATAAATTATCCTCATTTCTGGCTTTATTTCATTCCAGTTATTTTTTTCATTCCAGTTATTATCCCCCTGCTGTCTCTCAGTTTTCCAGAGGTGAAGCTGGCTGATGTAGCTGTCCCTGAAAGCTTTGCATCTTTAATTACTGCTTGTGACAAACCTTGGAAATCCTCTGGCAGCTGACACTGTCCAAAGATCAGCTCATTCAAATCAAAACAATTCCTAAATCCAGGTGTTTCTGGAGTGAAACACAAACATTAAGGCAAGAGTTCAAAGTCGTCTCTACTGGCAGTGAATGGGGCGGGGGTTTCTCATTTTCCTTTGGCACATTCCCTGTTTGGAGCACAAGGAAGAAATCCCACTGGCACATCTGAGGACAGGAGAGCCACCTGGAAGCACAGGTGCTCCTGTCTGGGAATCTGGAATTTGTTTGGAGACGTGTTGGTGTCACACCCTGGGCTGTGGGAGCTCCTGCGGGGGCTATGAGCTGGGGCTGGCGGTCACTGTCCCCCCCGAGGCTCAGGGCAGCTTGTCCYGGCACATCTGGCCAGATGCTCCCTGGGCTGGGGTGCCACGGGCTCTGACGAGGTCACCCATGGCAGTTCCTGCCCCTGAGCGTGTCCTTGGGAAGTGTCTCCCTACACCACACGGACACACCTCTGCAGTTCTTTGAAACCCATCTCTGACACACAAACTTCCCTGGGTGAGGTGCATTTTTTCCTGGTTTAAGGCAATTTTTCCTGGTTTAGGGCAATTTTTCCTTCCATAAGAAGTTGAAGAAGAAGAAAGGGATGCAAAACAAGGGGATCCCAACTACCAGCCCAACAAACACAGACAGGGCAATGAATTCTCAGCAAGACACGGGTAAAATAAGATAAATCCTAACATCATTCTGTCCCTTCCCGTGCCTTAAACACCCGACAGTTTCTGGGAAGACGTTTGCTTGCTGCAAAACCGCAAGGAGTAAAAAGGCTGAGCAACTCCCTGAATTCCAGTACGTTTATTTTCAGGCCGCTCGTGTCTCCGAGGCATCYGGGCACGAAGGCTGTGGGCTCATTCCCACCCTCAAACCATCTTCTCCACCACTTCCCTCCAGTTCATCCGCAAGGAGCTGGGAAGGAGGAGAACCCCCCAGTCGGAGCGGGGAGGGACGAGCCCAAGCCGTCTCTGCACATCTGCAGCAGCAGCAGTTGAAGAGGAGGCGACTTCTCCGCTCGGGACACGAGAGAAACAACAACAAACAAAAGGGTAACGGGGTTGGGCGGCCTGATCTCATTCCCGGCTCCTTTCCCTTCTCCTCCTCCTCCTCCTCCTCCTCCAGCTTTTCCTCCCACAGGCTCTGGTGGAGCCGCAGCGGCTTTGGCTGGCGCGGCGCCAGCGCCGAGCGCGTCCCACTCGTTCCCAGCTCCCGCTCGCTCCCCACGCGGAGCTCTCCATTAATTAGTGCCTCGCCAAACGAGCCCAACCCCGCGCCCCGGCCCTGCCTCGTGGCCCCGCAGCCAGCGGGATAATGAGGCTCCCGAGGAGCGGGGAGGCGGCGGAGGCCGGGGCTGAGCGCCGGAGGGGGGGGGGRAAGATTCCGGCGGGAAATAAATAAATAAAAAAAGAGCACCCAAAATCTGTATGACTGAAAGAGGCACGTTTAAATGCAAACTCTCCATATGTGCAAGAGTCTGTCAAGAAATGTACAATTTCACTTTTAATTACTGTCAGGGGGAAAAAATAACTAAGAAGGAAAACAAAATAAAAAATTTAAAATAAAAGGAAAAAAAAGGAAAAAAGAGCTTCTAAACGCTGGCGAAGTATCGGCGACGGGACTTAATTGGTGGTCAGGTGGGAAGGGCCCCTCGTGGCTCCAAAGCCACCACTTGGACATCACTGAGCTCTGAGCAGCCCCAGCTCTCCTCTTGCAAAGCCCAAATCCTGCCTAAGGTGTGGGTGACAGCACCTGCAGCCCCAAATCCACACCCGGGTCTTCAGGGGTTCTTCAAAACCTCATCCAGACCCTCCTGATTTTAGATGTTTGGGGGAAATAGGGTGTTAGAAGCTGTGGGTGGCAGCAGGACACAGCCTCTGCTCCGTCCTCGCCGTCCCAGTTTTAGGCTGAATTTCCTAAATGTGGATAAATCTTCCCCCCCCTTGGAGGAGGAAGCACCAACCCAGGGTAAAAAGCTCCAGCACAGGGAGATCCTTCCAGCGGCTGGATTTTCTCCCTGTTGGGCTGAAAATGGGTAAAATGGGCAAAGCCAAACCCTCTGCACACTCGCACATCTCCCATGCTGTCCCCCGTGTGCCACCGCAGCGATCCCGGGGCCGATCCCAAAGCCGGCACAGGCAGGGTGGAGGCTGGGCAGCAAAGCCGAGGGCTGTGACTCCAGCAGCCCCGGGATTCGGTGGTGTCAGGGGAGCTGCCGCTGRGGCCCGAACAGAACCCATTATTGTAACAAGCCCTTAATCTCCTCCGCGATGAGCTGCGCCAGACTGAATTACTGTGCTGCACGGGGAAACAAGCCCCCGGGGAGGGGGATGGAGAGACGGCCCTAAACTGCTCATCCACTCCCTGCTCACGCTCGGGGTGTCCGGCTGACCCCGGCTCTGTCACGGCTCGGGGACAAGGGCGGCCAGCCCGGCCCAGCCCGAGCCCGGCGCAGCCTCTCTTGAGGAAATCCCATCCCCCTTTGTGAAATACAAGACTCAAACTGTTTTTATGCTAGAGCAGGCTGCCAATTTTGTCACTAAATTTCACAGATCGATTGGCATAAATGTTACATTTTAATTTTAACATTTGAAACGTTTGGGTTTTTTTTTTTCTTTTTTTTTTTTTTTTCTTTCTAAATGACAAGAGGTTCCAGTTTATCCTTTACAGCTCCTGAAATTGGGCTCATCTGACAGCTCTCGGCTCCTCTGACAGCTCTGGATTGGGGCCGATTTCATTGTCAATTTGATCGTTAACTCATTTTTGTTTAACCTTTTCTTTTAAAATGCCCCATACAAAGTTCCCACCGAGCCTTTCCCCACCACAACAAACAGCAACAGCCCTGGTGAGTCCCGGTTTTAGGGCATCCCAACCTCGCTATCACCCTTTGGGAAGGGTTTAACCTTTAACCAAGCCTAGATCGCGGCCCCCCGGGTTTAAGAAGATGAAATTTAGTGTATTTTGCTCCTTCAACTATTTTAATGTGTGATCTAACAAGCTGAACCAAGAGCTGGTGGCTTTGAGGACCAGCTACCTCCTGTCACCAATTTTTGGGGCAAACTGTGCCTCAGTTTCCCCATTCACACAAAAGTGGGGTTAATTCATCGTCCCTGCTCGGACGAGCTGAGGTTTCGGCAGTAGGAGAAGAGGCAGAACTCTGTCCCTTCTGGCCTTTGCCATGGAGAGCACCCAAACACTCACAAATTCCATAATAACAAGCCCAAACTGCCCCCACCATCCGCAATAACCTCAGGAGAGCACTCCCTGCTTTAATTGATCCAGAGGAGAGGACACTGGCCTCGCTCCTCACGTTGGGAAGAGACTTGTAAACCATGGAAATGCAAAATAAAAGTGCCCAGAGATGCAATCTGAGACTTGCAGAAGTTGCATTTTGAGGCAATGAGCTCAGCTTGGTCTCCCCTTTGCAGAGGGAAGGATGAAGGTGCTGAAGGAGGTTGTGGGAATGATGTTAAATGGATTAATTACCCCAAACAGAGGTTGGGTTAATTCATCAATAACCTCATATCGAATAGATAAATAACCTCAATATATTAATAGACAAATAACCTCAATAACAGATAAATAACCTCAAACAGAGGTTGGGTTACTTCATCAATAACCTGATATATAATAGATAAATAACTTTCAATAATAGATCAATAACCCCAAACAGAGGTTGGGTTAATTAATCAATAACATCATATAGAATAGATAAATAGCCTCAATGTATTAATGGACGAATAACCTCAATAATAGATAAATAACCCCAAGCACAGGTTGGGTTAATACATAAATAACCTGATATATAATAGATAAGTAACCTCAATATATTAATAGATTTAAAAACCTTAATAATAGATAAATACCCTCAACCACAGGGTGGGTTTTCCATGATGAAACCTTTGTTAACATGAAATGGGAAAGGTGGAATTGTGTGGGAATGAGGGGCTGTGGAATGTGGAGAGCTGTGCTAAGAAACGCATTTCCTGGTGCCCACAATCCAGTACTTACGATGGGGGTTCCAAAGGGAATGTAACCTGTCAAAAAAAGAACAAAAAGAGGTTAATGAGTTTTAATATGGGATTTTGGGATGGAAAAAAATCCCAGGTCTCAGTTTAGGGGAGAAGCCACTCCTGTCACAATGAGGTGTCCTCACTTCCACCAGCTCTACACCCCGGGGACATCCTGGACCGACACCTGCTGCACCAACCCACAGCTGGAGCATCCTCCTGCTTTGTGCCCAAGCTCCTTCCCATCCTTCATTTGCTTTTCTTGGGTTGTGGTGTAAATTCCCTAAAACTTCAACCACCGAGATGGGACAGGTTGCCCCAGTAACCCCAGCGCGTGCCAGCCCATGGTGGTCACTTCTGCCCCCAGCACAGCCAAGGGATGAGAGCTCAGCCCAGGCCCTGCTCCCGTGGCCCTGGAGCAGCTGGATCCTGCCAGGGCTGCCCCAGGGATCGCTGCCATAGGAAGGGGGATCCTGCCCCCCCTGCCAGGCTCAGCCAGGCATCTGCTCCCTCCCYGTGCCAGCTCTGCTGCTCCTCAGACCCTCCCAGCACCTCCCCCGGCTAACCCGGGGGCTCAGCCAGCTCCCTGCGCCCCTGCCCCTCCTGCTGGGCCAGGTCCCACCAGGAATAAATCCTAAAGATGCTCCTGAAGCACCTCTCCAGCTGCAGAGCCCATCCCAGTGAGGAGCAGGGCCATGTCCCCATGCTGGGACCTCCCTCCTTCACCATCTGCTCTATCCACCCCTCCGCTGGTGGGGTTATCCAGGAGAGCCCATTTATTCCCAGGTGAGGTGGGGAAGGACGAGGCTGGAAGCTGAAGGAGGTGAATTTCCAGGATGGAGAGAGAGGGACTATTTTAATCCCAGGTGGAGGTTCAAGCTCTCTGATGCAGAGAGAAGTCTTTTCCTCAAATGTTATTGAGCACCACGAAAATCAAATGCTTCACATTTTTCCCCTGCTAAGGCTGCCAATTCCTGTGCTAATTATAATTCATCTCTCTGACTTCCACTGGAAGGTCTCAGAGCATCTTCCCAATATTACTGAATTAAGCCTCATGGATCCAATTTTACAATCGGGAAGGGCAAAGACCCAAGAAGGAGAAAAATTTCAAAGACAAACACAGGACAAGGCAGCAAAGCTGAGGGTCCTGGCTGCCCTCCCCTCAAGCCCATCCCTCAAAGAACTGGAGMACAAACCCCACCAACCCTGGTATTTTTCCCCTGTGCCCAGCATTTAGGTGAAGGTGGAAAACCCAAAAACATGGAAAAGGTCCTGATTATCTAAATAGATCTGYTGGGAAAGGAGCAGGGGTGCACTGGCATTCCCAGGAGAGCTGCTGGGGACCTGTGCACAGAGGGACACCCCAGAGGGAAGGAGGAGGCAATAATTTAATCACTGAACAGCCTCATTAAGGCCCAGAGAAGCTGATCCTTCCTGGAATCCCAGTGCTGTGGCTACCAGATATCATCACACATGGCAAAACAGGGCTCATCYCATGGTTTCCCGGAGAACAAACCCCTCTCAGCCCCCTCCTCTTTATCCAGGGAGGGTTAATCAAGCTGTTGATCTGTATTTTACACCATTTATGTGGTGGGCATCAAGTTCTGCCATTTACTTCAAAATTAAAATGCTCTTAACAGTGGCAGATCCCTCAAAAATGCCAGAAAAGGCATTGGCTGGAGTCTGTGTTAAAATAGGGAGTTCCTCTCTACTCCACGAGGAAAGGTGGAAATTTTAAGGGGAAAGGAAAGAAAAAGAGAAAGG
>JACAXG010000201.1:650262-685709 GCA_018881555.1 Amblyornis subalaris | reverse complement strand
GGAAAGGAAAGGAAAGGAAAGGAAAGGAAAGGAAAGGAAAGGAAAGGAAAGGAAAGGAAAGGAAAGGAAAGGAAAGGAAAGGAAAGGAAAGGAAATATTAAGCACTAGACGTCACAGTGGAATTTAGGATCCCTGTTTTCCTCACCTGCAGCAGGACTTTGGTGTTGGAATCACTTTCTGATCTTGGTGTAAATGCTGACAAGATGCAATTCAAAGAGAGGAGAAACCCACCCAACATTTTGTACCAATTTCAAGTGAAATTAATGGGATGACCCATACCTGACATTCGGAAAGGCATGAAGATGGTCTCGTTGGTGTCGGGGTGGATGATGGCCTGGAAAATTGTCACCAGAGGGACACAGTGAGGGCACAGGGCACAGCAAAGCCACCACCAGCTACAGACACCTCCTCTGACCACAGAGACCCTCCTTGCTTTTACAGCTCCCACCAAGGGCAGGTTTTGCTCCACAAACCCCTCCCACCACTGCTTTCCCCTCTCCTCAAGTCATTTAGCATCAATTCATCGTTTAGCAGGAAATAATTGAACCTGAAATCCACAATTCTAGAATGTCCCCACAGGCCGCCCCCAGCTGAACCTTGACCCCAGCAGGGGAAAGGGGAAAGATTTAGGAGAGGAAAAGGGAATTTATTTTCTGTCCCTGCCTGTTTTCAGCACTTCCACTGAGGCTGAAATGTCCTGGTGGAACCTCTGCTGTACGAAAGCTGGGAAAAGCCCTGGCTGTGGCAGAGGGATGGGCAGGGAATGAGGACAGAAACCCCTTCATCCTGCTTTTGAAGGAAAGGGGTCCCAGGAGAAACCCCCAAGGTGTGGTCCAGCCCCAGTGGATGGATCCAGTCCAAGGAACTCCTTCCCCATCTGCAGGTGTGGATTCAGTCTCGGGAACATCTCCTGCTCTGGGATGAGTTGGGATAACAACACAGGCACAGCCCTCTCTGGGTRGCACCATCAGGGGCACCCAAAAACCCCACACAGGATCTGGATTTGCCAGAAAATCCAACCTTTATGTGCATCCCCAGCTCCTCAGCCAACACTGGTGGCTCTGGAAAGCCCAACCTCCACGGAAATCCCAAATCTGCTTTACTGATGAACAGCAACACAGCTCATTTGGCCCATTTTACCCCAAATCATCCAGTGAGCCCCGGGGGCTGCCCTGGGATTCACTGGGAATGAAAAATCACTTCCCCAGAGCTGCGGGCCTGCCGGGGAGGAAGGTACAGCACAGGCACAAACCTTCCCAAAGAACTGTCAAACTATTTGCAAAAGACTGGAGACAAGAGAGCTCTTGACTAGACAGGAAGGAGAAAATGAAGACATCAAAATATATAAATATATATAAAAAAAACCCAGGCTCTTCGGTGGCAGAGTGTTCTCTGCATTTACATTTCCATGGGAAGGCAAAACAGCAACTGGCAAAGGGAATAAGGGAGAAGAGGACAGGAAAAAGGGAAAAGGCAGCAATACTGGAAAATAAAAAGGAAAATGKGAAATATTTTAAAAGTGTATTACCTGTTTGATTTTTTGAGCTCCCCACAGCTAGAAAAATAAAACAGAACATTAAGTGCAAAAAAACCAGTGTAGTTTTACCCCAAACGCCAAATATTCATCTTTTAGACGCTGTAGGAAATGAACATGAGGAATTGGTACAAAAMACTCATTTTCTGCAGCCCTCCAGGATGGATTTAAAGATCCTTTACACACCTGAGCRCCTTCATTTCTGCATGGACAGCAAGGCCAGCAAGAGACAATTRTATTCATTTATAATTTATCATATTTACATATGAATTTATATAATTTATTCTATAGATATGTTTATTTAATTATTATAATTTATTACATTTAACTTATGGTAAGAAAGAACATGAAGAGCCAGACTTCAGAGCTTTGCAAATCCAGAATTCTCTGCCACCCGTAGATCTCAAGGTAAATTTAGCACAGCCTCCCCCTGGATGAGCTTCCTGCGGAAATCCAGGCTTGCTGGGGAACAAAGGTGGAGCAAGCCCTGCAGGGAACACGAGGATCTCTTCAAATAAACCCGGCATTTGGAATAAATAGAATAAACACCACGGGTTTTCATTTTCCACAGGGGAAACGCACCGAAAAACGCTCGTGGAGAGGAAAAATCTCATTTCCAACTCTCCCTGGTGCTTCCTGACAGCTTCGGCACACTCAGACCCGGCTCAGAGCGTGGGGATCGATGAGCACCGAGGAGCAAACCCCCCCGAGGGGAGCAGGTAGAGATAAGGAGGAGATAACGACCCCCAGGGACGCTGGGGCACAGACAGAACCCACAGTGTGCCCCTTCCCTCGCACAGCCAGAGGGTTCTCCTGCACAGATCACACCTGAATCCACATGACAACCTCCAACAACCCAAACGTTGACGTGCATCACCCTGGAGATGGATGGAGAGCCAGGGCTCTGGAATATCCCAACGGAGGATGGGTTTGCAGGTTCGTGTTCAGCTCCAGAGCTGTGAGCGTGGCACCTCTGCCTGGCACCGGCTGTTCCTGCTCTTCCCTTGGTACCTGGAGCTGGAAAACTCCCCTTTAACCTCGGTTTAAATGAAAAAAMCCCAGATTTGCAGGCAGCCAGGAGCCTGGCTGCTTCCTGGCAAGGCTTTGCCAATCCCTTCCCCACCCTCGTGGCTCTCCCGCTTCTTTCCAATTTGTCAACATCCTCCCGAGTGGAGGCCGCCAGAACCCAGGGAAACGATTCCAAGGAGAGTTGTGCCGGAGCCAATCCCAGGGCAGGGCAACCTGGGGAGTTCTGCTCCTGCTGCTGATAAATCCCAGCGTGGTGATGGCTCTTTTTGGCTCACCAAAAACCCAACCCAACGTCCTGCAAGTCGGGTGTTCACCCTGCAGATTTCATCATTATTGGGGTATTAACTAAGCCTCATCCTTCACCCGAGGTTTGCTGCCATTCCCAAAGATAGATCCACTGAAACACTGTTGGAATAAGGCAATTACTCTGCTATAAATTGCATTAATTGACCCATTGATACCAGTATTTCACTCCAAATTCATCTCACGCTCYGGAATGAACTCCACCATGTGTGATGAGTTATTGAATATCTAAATGTCACATATCCACAGGCTTTTCCTGAGGAAAAATTCCCTTTTTAAGGAAAATCGTTACTCCCCCTTTTTCAGGTGGCAAACGGGGGATGACAGACACAAAGACAAATCCTTGTGGTTGGTAAAGACAAGGTGGGCGCACCCTCACCAATCCCAAAATCCAAAGGGAAGGAGGCTCCATGCCCAGGCAGTCACCAGCTCTTTGCCTGCCTCCACCAGCTGGACAACTTCCCTGGGGTGAGGGTGGAATTCCTCGAGCTCCAGGTGACTCCCAACACACCYCAATAACCCCACAGATCTCCTTTATCCCGGAGGGGAAACAGAACCGTGGGATTTTCCTCTCCAACTGCAGGCACTGACACCAGCAAAAAGGAAGAGGGATGGTTTCTGAGCCAGCATTAGGGCTTTTTTGGTCAAATTATCTAATTTCATTAATTGATCCCAATATTTATGCCTTTCCCTGCTGCAGTGCAAATATTGTTAGAACATGCGATTTCATTACTTCTCTGAGAGAGACTTCACAAGATGCACCTGATGAGTCACCTCAAGATTCTGCCAGCTCATTTTCACTTCTTTCTCCTCTAATTCCCTTTCTGTCTGCAGCGTTTTCCAGCAGCTCCAGCTCCCTGACGAGCCCTGCCAGCCCGGGGCTCCTTCGGGAGAGGAGTCTGGTGTYGCTGGGATTTCATTCACGCTCTCTCCGGCCGTCCCGGAGGAGCAGCCACGTTTCCATCTCATTTACACCAGTGGGAAACTGGGAATCTTCTCTGGAGCTGCAGAGCCRTGCTCAGTTGGTCTCAGATTTAAGCCCAGGATTGCTGAACGTGACGAGCCCGGGCCAGGAGGGGCTCCTGTGGTGGAGGATTTTCCCTTCCATCAGCTTGGGTGGCTCAAGGCTCCGGAGGGGTTTTGCCTCCATTCAAATGTGGGATTACACCAAGGAAGCCCAGAGGGCTGGAGCAGCGTTATCCCAGTATTCCACTCTCCACCTGCATCCCAAGCAGGCAGGAATGGACAGGCTTCTCCAGSSTGTGGCCACTGCAGCTTCCCACTASGWCAGATCAGGCTGTGCTCCATGGAGAGGTCCTTCATGGAAGTGGAGGAATCAGCTCCAGGGCTGTTCACAAGTGGTCCCAGAACCAGCATTTCAGGGCACTGGATTCATGGATGAGATTTCCAACCATTCTGTCCAGGATTCTGGGTTTTTACATTTTTTTGAGGAAGAGACACCACTTTTCCCCACCTATGGAACCGTAAAAGGCCAGGCTGGATGGGGCTTGGAGAAACCTGGGATAGTGGAAGGTGTCACTGCTTGAAGGGGGTGGAATGGGATGGGCTTTAAGACCCCTTCCAACCCAAACCATTCCATAATTCTGTGATTTTATGAAGTCAGAAACATCACCTGTTTATGATGTTTAAGGCAGGGTATCAAAGACCACCAGAACCTGAAGAGAACCAAAGCTGCAGCGAGGAGATGGAGACTGGAATAAATCTTGGGAATAGATATGATCTTTGCTTGTCAGGACATTCATTAGCAATCCTAATTTAGCAGCAGAATTGCAGCTTAGAGATGGTTTGGGAAAAAAAAAAAAAAGTATTTATTTAAAGAATCCATCCAGCCCCAATCTATTCGCCAACACCTGTCACTATAAAAACAGCACCAAGGGTTCCAGTTATCCCTGATGGATGAACCTCCTCCTATTAAACACAGGAATATTTCATGCTCCTGGACTCAGAGGTGGGAATTTATTTGTCAGCCCCCTTATAAAAAACTTCTGCTTTTTTTGTAATCTAAATCAACCCTGCTTCAGTTCAAATCCACCTTGTGCCACCATTTAGGAAATTATCCTAAATCCACGGGTGCCCACTCTGGATATGCCACRTCGGGAATAACTCTGTGGGGAAAAGCCCTTATTGATTAATCACTCATTAATCACTCATAATGACAAGGCACAATTATGGTCAAAGAACKAATCAGGAGTCACAGGGCAGATGAGCCCAATGTGGAAAGGAAAACCCAGAGGTTCGAGTTCTGCAGGGTTGGTCCCCTTTAGCGGGGCCTTACCTGGGTTAGATTTGCACCATCACACAACAAAACTCCCTCAGGAAGGACAAGGTCGAAGAGGAAATCATCGGAAAATGACTATTTTTAGTGAATCTGTTTCATGTGTCCGGTCAGACGAGACACAGTTCCAGTTCAAAGGCTGTCCCTGCCCTCCCTGCTCCATCAGGGATGTTCTCACCTCTCACGGCCCCGCGGCACCCCGGAAATGTGGATTTTAACAAGCTAACAGCCTGGAGTTTGCACCCCATCAGGAAGTGGCAGTGGTTTCACACCCCGGGAGCTGTGAGGTTTATTAAAGCAAAGCTCAGAGGATCCATCCCACACTGAATTCCAAATATTGGGTGGTGCAGAACGTGTGATGCAGCAGAGCTCCTCCTGGAGCAGACCAAGCTGCTTCCCTGTGTGAGGCCCTTGGGAGGGACAGCCTCCAGGTCCAGGTGTGCTTTCCCAAGAATCCCAGTTGTCTCAATGACATAAAACCAGAGGGGGGAAAAATCAGCCCAACTCCACCTGCTCACAGACATGGAATCTGCTGCCTGGCTTTCCTGGCAAATCTGGAAAACAACACAACACAATCCACTGTCTGCCCTTGCTCCTCAGCAGGAAATCTCCCCACTGGCGCTTTTACAACCCTGCTCCTAAAATCTGTACATTGGAAAGGTTTTAGTTCTTCAGGAGATAAAGATCAGCTGACCCCATGAGTGGGATAAATCACAAAGGGATCTGTTCRTTTTCTGCCCCTCCTGACACTGAAATGAGCCAGCAGGAGAGGCATCTGGAGCTCTTCTTGGATGCCAAGGGAAAAGTCCTTTGCCATTCTAAGCATTGTTGAATCATAGAATAGWATCATGGAATCATGGAATTGTTTGGGTTGGAAAAGACCCTTAAGATCATCGAGTTCCACTGTTCCCTTAACACTGCCAAGGCCACCACTGACCATGTCCCCAGGTGCCACATCCACAGGGATTTTAAATCCCTCCAGGGACGGGGACTCCACTCCTGCCCTGGGCAGCTGTGCCAGTGATTGACCACCCTTTCCATGGAGAAATTCCTGCTGATGTCCACGCTGAGCCTCCCCTGGCACAGCTCGAGGCCGTTCCCTCTCCTCCTGTCCCTGTTCCCTGGGAGCAGAGCCCGACCCCCCCCCGGCTGTCCCCTCCTGTCAGGAGTTGTGCAGAGCCAGAAGGTCCCCCCTGAGCCTCCTTTTCTCCAGGCTGAGCCCCTTTCCCAGCTCCCTCAGCCGCTCCTGGKGCTCCAGCCCCTTCCCAGCTCCGTTCCCTGCCCTGGACTCGCTCCAGCCCCTCCAGGTCTCTCTCTCAGGAGGGTCCCAGGGCTGCCCCCAGCGCTGGAGGTGCCCCAGCTCAGGGATGGGCACTGCCCTGTCCCTGCTGATTCCCAGCACCAGGAGCTGCTGCCAGATCCCAAACCAAGTGTAGGTGGAACCAGAATCGAGTCCCCACGGATAAAATCAGGCAGCACTGAAATAACACCGTGCAGCCTCCCAGCACTCAATAAACATTAACTAATTAATCCTCCCAGCATTCTACAGGAAAGACTTCAGCAGAGGAAGAATCACTCACTGAAAACCATTACTTGCACCAGAGTTGGAGAAGGACTTCGATACCCTTGGAATAATGGAATAATTTGGGTTGGATGGGACTTTAAAGGTATCCAACGCTCTGCTCGGGAAGCCAGGCTCCCTAATCCAGCTAAGGCTGCTCCAGATCAGATTTGTTTCATCTCATTTTAGCCACACCAAGCTCACAGATCTAATCTGCTTTGTAATCTAGACCTGACTTTRGATAAACTCCCTAAATCCTGAAGTGATGAGCTGAAACAAAGCCAGTTCGGGACTGGGGAAGAGCATCAGGAGCAGCAGTCAGGGATTCAGGGAGGTTTCTTTGAGGTGCATTTACAGCTCCCCCCGTGCCTTTTGTCCCCTGGCTGTCTGAAACGATGCCTAAAATCATCTCATCTTGGGGACACCGCGAATATTTGGATTGCAGAGGATGGCAAGCCCCAGTCCAGCCCTCGGAGCAGCAAACGGGCACTTTCCTGCCAAGAAAAGGGAGCAGCAGGACAGCGCTCCATCCCCGTGTTATCGCATCCTGCAGGAGACCAGAGGGGGAAAAAATTACAGTTTACTGCAAATGGACCTCTTCGCTCTTCATCAACACTGTCAGCAAAAGCCATTATTCTCCAAAAGGGAGGCTGTTTAGTCCCTGATGGATCCATCGTGCTCTGCTGTGCCTGGGACAGCGTGAGCGCCTCTCCCCGCTGCTAACATGATTGAGGCAAGAACACAGCAATAAATACGTGCCCATTAGGCTGGTGAGCCTCTTTTCACTTCACCGATCCTAATGGGGAAGAAATGAAACAGTTTCAAAGCAGCAAAGTTGCCAAAACTGCATTTGGAAGGGCTGAGGAGTGAGAAGTCACAAGTGACACAGCGCGGTTCGTGCTCCGCCAACGCGCGCAGGAGGGGCTGCCTGGGGCGCCGCGAGTGTCTGTCTCCAAGGGACAGGTTCACAAGGCTGCCTTTTCCACATCAGCCACGTCGGGGTTATTTTTAATTTTTAAATTTTTTTTTTCCCCCCTGATGCTGAGGGGTGAAGCTTTCAGGGTGGAGCCGAAGGCACAAAATGAGTAATGGAGCTGTGTCGCTCTCGTTTCCTCACAAACGTTCGTGCACCTTGACAGGATGGACAGGTAAACACCCAGTCAAATGAACAGGCAGAATTCCATCAGGAAATCTAGGGAGCTGTGTTGRACCACATCAGGTCCTTCCCAACCTGATCCAGCCTATGATCCTACACCAAAGAGGGAGACACGGATCAAAAATCCTAAACCCTGGTGTCTCGTAGCTACAAGGATTTTAGTCAGCAAAGATCCACAGCTCAGGAGGTTTATTCTTGATGATCCCTATGTTAACTTCCAACCTCCACCACAGGTTTATCTCACCTGCAGCAGCCCGAGCTGGTTCCTGTTTGTGGCACCACAGCCCCACCACCCCTCCTGACCCACCGAGGGCACCCCATCCCTCACCTCGTACAGACAACGCGGAGCACAGGGAGAATACAGGGAGCCAAAGGCAAAAAAACGAAGCATTTTGGGAGCGGGGGAAGGGAGCTGGAGTTTTTATTAGGATCAGCTCCCTGCACCAGCCAGCTGTGCCAGCGCCAGGCAGCGGGGAGGTGGGAACACATGGCCGGGAGAGGGAGGCAGAGCCGTGGCACTGCTGCCTCCCCGCAGCTCCCGCTGCCACGGCTTCACACCTCCCCTTCCAATAGTCTGGGCACGGAGCGAACCCGTGCCAGTTCACATCCGAACTCCGGGGAGAGATGCGCCTCACAGGCGACACCTTTCTGCTGGGGACACGTCAGGGGACAGGGGCAGCTCCGTGACGCTGGTGAGGGGCGCGCTGAGTTCAYGATCTGCGTTTTTAAACCTCTCGTTGGCGTTAAAAAATAAAATACTTGCCTGATGAAAGCATCACTCACCCTGCAGAGTCCCCCCTGAGACATTCCTGCTGTTCTGTGGCTCTTTACCTCTCTCTGCTGGCAGGAGCACRGGGAGGAGCCGAGGTGCCAGCCTGGGATCAGGACCAGGGGACCGAGGGCAGGTGCAGGAGCAGGATGAACCTTCATCACTGGATTCCTTGGGCTGTATCCCACTGSTTCTTTAGATAGCAAATTTTTAGGACAGAGTGGTAGGAACGTACAAATGGGGCAAATCAGGGCTCTGATCCCMACTTCCAGCAGCGTTCCAGCAGCCTGGGCTGCTGCTGGTCAATATTTGGAGCACTGTTAGGTGGGTGAGCAGTGATTTGGAGCAGAAGGTTAAACCAAGAGCTCAGCAGCTCTTCCCATCCCAATTTATAAGGCCAAAATTCAACCTGCAAGGGAAAGAACACATTYTGCTGGGCATGTCAGGAATGCAGTTCAAGCATGGAAGGACTGCAGGGAGTCCTAGCTAAGAGAATTAAAGAATTTGGGGAAGAACTGATAGACAAAGCTGAAGTTCATCATGAAATATCCCCGGTGCTGATACCCAACTCTTCCATGGCAGAACTTTGGTGCCCAAATCCTGACCACATCCAAGGTTCCTCAGCCTCGGAAAGGGTTTCTCTGGAGCACAAAAACCCCCCAGGAAAAGCAGCTGTGCCATGAAGAGGGAGTGATTTCAGTCCCTCTGGAGCCGATWGTGCTGCTTCCCCCAACTTTCACCACTGCTGACATGCCAGCATCAATCTGTTCCTCCAATCTGTGCTGGGCTGTTGGACAGGTTGGGAGAGGGACTCACACACACAGAGGACACAGATGCAATCCCACAAATTAGTGGAAGAAGCCTGAGGATAAAGGACTAGAGCCACATCATTATGCCCCGCAGTTGGTACAGCCTTTCGGTTTGAGGCTAAACCTCAGCACCAACATTCCCAAAACAGGGAAAGTGCCCACGTTTAAGCAAGCTGGCTCTCCATCCTTGTTTACCAGGCTGATATTGTACAGCCCTTGCTTTCCGAGGAGAAACTCTTCCCTCCAATGAAACCTTTTCCCTCCAGCGGAGATTCCCTCCAGGAGGCAGTTTGGGGAATTGCCTGCCCTGTTTGGAATTGGAATTGGATATGTTACAGTCTATACCTTCTGCTGCAAATTGGCTCCCGGAGCACTCGTGTGTGTCATTTGCACCTTCCCACTCGCAGCAGCCACCGGAGCTCCGTGGGGACGGATCCTGCCAGCCCCGGGAGCAGCCCCGGATCCGGCACTGACAGCGGCTTCAGCGCAGGGACCTTCAGCACAGCCCTCAGCCCGGGAGCCAYGCTGGCTGCAAAGGTGGCTCAGCTGCCACGAGACCACTCCAGTGAGCAGCCTGGGAYAGTGGGAGGTGTCCCTGCCCATGGCAGGAGCGGGACTGGATGGGCTTTGAGGTCCCTTCCAGCCCAAACCAGTCTGGGATTCTCTGATCCCRTGGTTAAATGAGGAGCACAAAGTGCAAAGAATGAAGGAATCTTTATAGAAGGGCAGGAACAGACAATGGAGCTGCTCCCAGGGCTGGGGCCCCTCTGGAGCCAGGCTGGGAGAGCTGGGAATGTTCACCTGGAGAAAGGAAGTCTCCAGGGAGAGCTCAGAGCCCCTGTCAGAGCCTAAAGGGGCTCCAGGAGAGCTGGAGAGGGACTTGGGACGAGGGGTGGAAGGACAGGACACAGGGAATGGCTTCCCACTGCCAGAGGGCAGGGAGAGATGGGATATTGGGAAGGAATTCCTGGCTGTGAGGGTGGGGAGGCCCTGGCRCAGRTTGCCCAGAGAAGCTGTGGCTGCCCCTGGATCCCTGGAAGTGTCCAAGGCCAGGCTGGACAGGGCTTGGAGCAGCCTGGGATGGTGGAAGGTGTCCCTGCCCATGGCAGGGGTGGCACTGGATGGGCTTTAAGGTCCCTTCCAAACCATTCTATGATTCTATGAATACAACACCTCCTTTCTAAGGATTCTTCTATTTTCAGCTTCCCCTGGCACAGGGGGATGACAGGGGACACAGGGACATGCCATCGGGTGCCACACCAGCACCTCCAACTCACCCCCTGCACGAGCCAAAGGAGGACAAACAGAACCAGGGAACAGGAATTCTACTAAACCCACCAGTCCTCTTGGGCTTTTCACAGCAAAAATGTCTACATTTCTAAAACTTCTAAACCCTGATAAGAAGCAGCCGTTTCTTCCATCAAACATTTCTGGATCCATGGAGATCAATCACYCAAAATGCCTCCCCAGGAGACCAAACCTCCCCAAGGCCCTCAGGGGGTTTCTCCTCCAAACATGTTCTCTAATCCTCCTCAAATATTTAACCCAAACGACCAAGAGAACAGAAAACCCCTCCAAACAGGTGCATTACTAAATACACCTTTTTMTTTAGAGAAAAATTAGGAAATCCTAAGAGCCTGTTGGAGAGGAGGATTAACAGCAGTGTGGGGTATTCCCACTGCACAGAATATCTTGGGTTGGTGGGGTTTTAATAAACACTCAGCTTCATATTTAATAAAAAACAAGCCTGGCTCTGAAATATTCAAGGAAAAACTCAAGGAAATAAGCTCAGCTGAAGAAATGGAGACTGGAGCGTGTTTTCCTTCTCCAACACCTAGCACTGAATAAACACTGATCAAGCAGCTATTTCCCCTCTGTTTTGCTGACTACATAATTGATACACCCAGGATAAAAATTCTGTTTTTAAAACATCTTTCTAATGTAGGAATAAACCCCACAGCTCCCCTCAATAAGCAGCTCTCAGCAGTGCAGCAGCCATCGACAGGTGGGCGATCAATTCTTCATTTTTGCTAATGAGGCCCCAGAAATGGGTTTTTCCCACCTTGAGTTAATGGTCATTTTCCYGAGCAGTGAAGTCCAGCTCCAGAGGAAGGACAGGAGCTGCTGGACGAGTGGGAGAGGGCTGGAAGGGGCAGAGCCRCAGGAGCCGGCAGCGCTGGTGTCCAGCGTTTATTCCGGAACCTGGCTCAGAGGTGGCCACGGGGAACTGCCGAAAGCACAATTACACCTCTTCAGAGGGTTTTATCTTTAGATCGTCCATARCCGTTCCATTCCAGCTCATTTGGAAAAATCTGCCTGGGGAATGCAGCAGGGAGAGGCTGGTTCTACGAGAGCCCTGTCAAGCAGCTCCGTGTGGAGGAGACGCTTGCTGTGACATAGCTTTAGGCTCTGTATTTTCCATTCCTCACGCGGTGGAACCATTTCAGCAGGCGCCAGGGACTGTGCTGAGCTGCTGGGAGGCTGCCTCAGCTCCTGCCTGCCATCCTTGCCGAGAGCCACGGATTTCTGAATGAGGCAGAAAGCAGGAGTTTGAGCTGTGTCAAACGCGCGGCTCCGCCGGAGTGGATCCGCTGGGAGCTCTGTCAAAACAACCCGTCTGCTCCATCTCAGAGCTGGCTTCTGGGGGGGAGTGTGGGCTTCTTGGAGAATTAATGCATTAAAACTCTGCCCAAAGTGGTGTTTTGAAAGTCTTTTAAGGTGAGCATGATTTTCATTCCGATTATGAAACTTAGAGGCCCATTCAGAGTTTTGGCACACRTTTTTATGCGCCAAGCCCAGGCCATGCCTAAAGAGCCTCTTACAGGGGCAGCAATTCCACTTCTGAGGGGTTCAGGCAACCAAACAGGAGTCAGTTCTTAAAGAGGATAAAGCCAGCTTCTCTCTTGAGCTCACTGAAGTCCTACCCAGCCTGTTGGATGAGCAGTAACAGCAATTTCTCCTCTCTCAGACTGAGTTCCCAGCTCACTGCTCCAACAAACACTCCTTGCTTGCCCATCCRCAGAGGGATCAGCTCAGATCACAGTCAAAGAGGGGTAAAGCCCCCCAAAAGCAGCCAAAAATCAAACTGCCTCCATCTCCTGGTGTCCTGCCACGTGTGGCCACCTCACCAGTGCAGCAGAGGAGTGTGTGACACTCGTTCATCCTGGGGGAACATCCAAGTCTCACAGCCTTCCTGGGACCTGCCCATGGAATCCTGGAATGGTTTGGGTTGGAAGGGACCTTAAATCCCATGGGCAGAGACACCTTCCACTACCCGAGGCTGCTCCAAGCCCATCCAGCCTGGCCTTGGACACTTCCAGGGATGGAAGTGCTCCCTCAGCCCTYGCTGTGGTTTGGTTTAATTAACACAGCAATTAAATACAACAAGCAGCACCTGCTGCAATTCCGCCCAAGCTCCTCTCAGGAGCAAAACTACACAACCCCCTCTGGCATCACTGACACCATGACCAAAGATTTTACTACAAACCCCATTATTTTCACACTGATGTGAGAACACTTCTCCAGGAAAGGCCTTTTCCCATCGTTTCCTCCTCCCTCCCTCACCTGCATTCCCACTCAGAACCTCCCAGCTCGCACRGCTTCACCTCCCGCACGCGTTGCCATGAAACAAGAACCACGATGCTCTTGCCTGCTCTCCCCCACTGGAATTCTGAATGAACTCTGGGAACAGCCTGGGTTTGTCACTCTGCAGAATGTAGGTCAAAAGTCTGCGTGGTTTGTCACAGCCATGACTTGTGTGTCATCTGCCTGCAGGCAGATGGGACTGACTCATCTGCTGCTGCATCACTCCCTGCTCTCCTCCCTCCCCAGCCCTGGCTTCTTCTTCCTTCCCATCAGATCCTGCTTGGAAGAATGCAGTGACATCAGGAGAGCAGGAGGGCAGTGCCTTGTAACGGTTCCCCATTTATTTTTCGTGGAAGCAGTGCCTCTTCCCAACTCAGCACCCACCACACCAGCTGCCCCTTCCTGATGTTCTTCATTTACCTGCTGTACGTGTCTTTTGTGAGAAGAAAGCATCATTTGTGAACAGGAAAACAAAAWAAAAGAGGTTCTTTGACCTACAGGGTGTGGGAGAAAAGCTCTCCACCGCTTCCATCCCTGTTTGTTTGGGAGGTGCACTGATCCTCTGGAATAGCTGCTGCTTACATCCCCTCCAGCAGGTCTGCTGATCAACCCACCCTGCTCTTCACATGACATCCAATCACACAGAACTGATTCGTTCTGTGCTGGATGCACAAACAGGGGCCACAAAAAAGCCCCTGGGTTGGTGTCATGGTCAGGTGTCACTCACGGACAGGCAAGGAGAGTTTGAGGTAACACCCACAAGAAAATCAATTATTTTTGTTTCATGGTACTGATTTGGAGGTAGAAGACTCAAAAAGCAGTTCTACTCCTCTAAAATGCCTMTCTCTGCTTCCACAAGTTCCGTGTGCAGATCAGTATCAGACAAAAGCCCAAGAAACAAGACTGATGAGGTCTTGGAGAGGTCACCTAGCCCATCCCTCTGTCCCAGAGTTCTCCCAAAAACTACCCTTTTCTCAGAAACCCCCCAAACCCTTCAAGGACCTTCCCATCCATGTGGATTCCAGAGCCTCCTGCAGCTCCCATGCCAARGGCAGGAACATCCCCACTACTGCTGGTACAACCAACAGCACGAGAAGGGTCTGATGCAGCCCAAACGTTTGTACCTGGGCAGAAACGGAAATTATTGTAACAGGAACACGGGAGGGGCTGAGGCATCACAGTTGCTGGTACAAGAACCCACAGGACTGACAAAAAGGTTTCACTCAGCTAAAAAAATGACCTTTTTTGCTTTTCATGGTAGAAGCAGTTTGCAGGGGAAGCCAGCACGGCATTTTACCAGCAGAAACACCAAAAACGTCCCTCAGCAGAGCATGACCTAAACCCCACCTCATCCTCCCCGCTTGGGCTGCAGGAATAAGTAGAAATTTCACAGTTCTTTCCCTCTGACCTCTTTGTTGGTGACTCCCGGGGGCAGAGTGCCGTGTTTGTAATCCTCCAGCAGCTGCACCGCTTCCTTCAGGCGACTCTGCGAGAAAAGCAGCAGCAGGGAATTAAACACACAGAAGGGTGCTGTCTTCCATGCAGAGCAAACCAGGGAATCAGGGAATGGCTTGGGTGGGAAGGGACCTCAAGGACCATCTCATTCCACCCTTGCCCTGGGCAGGGACACCTCCCACTATCCCAGGYTGCTCCAAGCCCCGTCCAGCCTGGCCTTGGACACTTCCAGGGATCCAGGGGCAGCCACAGCTTCTCTGGGCAACCTGTGCCAGGGCCTCCCCACCCTCACAGGGAACAATTCCTTCCCAATATCCCATCCATCCCTGCCCTCTTTCAGCTTAAATCCATTATGATGGGTCCTTTTCCCCATAGGATATAAAAGGAAAAAGGAGGAGTGGACACTTACAAAACAGAATAATAAATAAATAAATGAATGATCCTACAATTCTATATTGTGTGTAYATAGACTGTATAAATATATAAATATACATGTATTATATATGCATAYCAATATATAATTTTTTTCTTGAAAAAATATGTATTTCTATATAATATGTGTATTTATTGAAGTATAACCCCCCCAGGGCAGAAGTAGACAGTCAGAAAGACCCTCTGGTTCATGCAAGCTAAAGAGAAAGAAGTCAGGATCTAAAGAGCAGCTTGGATGGGGTTAAATCTTATCCAGGTCTGCAGARAGCACTGGATCACTCAGCAATGCCTCCCAAACTTTTGAAACCAAACAAATCCCTCAGCTGAACACTCCCAAAAGCCTCCTGCAGGTTGYCCCTCCTCAGCTGAGTGACATCAACCTCGCATGGGGATTTTGGCCCCAGCTCCGTGGTTTCAGCAGCTTTTCCAATATCAGTGCTGGAGGACATTTCAGGAATAGGGAATATTCTCCCTAGAACAGCCCAGGGTGTGGGGTGGCTCCTCTGAAGCCCCTGCAGTCCTGTCAGGGCTCCCTGATGCCACCCCAAGCTCCGTCCCAGCTCATTAGGAGCTCACATCCCTGGGATCTGGCGCAGGGAAACTCCTGCTCTCCCTTTCATGCCCACATCAAAGGGGACGTGGCTGTTTCCCTGGAAGCACCACAGTTATGCCAACCTGAAAGCAGCAATTAATGGCTGGCTATTGTCCTGACAACATTCCACACAGGAGACATATGGAACAGCGGGAACAGCGGCCATTCCTGCCCCGGGGATGGGATCCACGGCCCTTCTCCAGTGCCTGAGCTCACTCTGTCGGGGCCACGTTATTCCCAGCCCTGGGATTCTGCATTTTCCATATCCTGGCAGGSATCAGCAGCTGCTCAGCAGAGCAGAGTCCGTGCAAACACGAGGCTGGGCACCAGACAGGAACAACCTCGACAAAAAACTCCTTATTCCGGGCAAAATGTGGGCTCAGGGATTTATCTTGGTCGAGGTCRGTGTCACCAGTCCAAGCTCTCAGCCCTGTGCCAATGTAACAGRTGGTACATTTTCCAGTTTCTGCCCTGTTTCTGGGAATGTTCACCTGGAATGTTGGTCCTGTCCCTTTGACTCAGCCCATCCCAGCTCCGGGCCTGTGTCCCTCCAGGAAGAGCTGCCCACCACCCTTCTCCCACTTGTCTATGCTTGTTTGGGACTTCAAATCACAGAACATCCTGAGTTGGAAGGGCCCACAAGGATCACCAAAGTCCAACTCCTGGATTCCCTGAGCTGCTCTGGATTTCTCCCACCAGATGGGGCTTTGCAGAGTCAGGATCCCCCTCCACTGCCAGCACCTTCATTCCCATTCCAAACGGGACCAGGCTAGGGAAGGAGCTCAAAGAACAGCATTTAAGGCAAACACAAGACTATATTTTAGTGCCAGGTGTGAGCAATTCCTTTTGTTCTTCTACCCCCATTTTATCAGAGCACTGGGAAATTTGGAAAACCAGAGCCATCATTTTTTACAGATGCTGGAGTGTCAAACATGGACTGATTGAGTTCAGAAATCTCCAAAGACCAGGCAATCCCACTTCACCTAAAAAAGCTGGCTGTGGAAACTGTGCCTTGCTCCAAAATTCAGAAAACTCCTTAATATAGAAAAGCTTTTATGACTGGTTCAAAAAAAACCCCATCCACACTTGCTAAATTTGCCTTAAAAATTAAACTTTACTTAATAAAAATAACATGCAGGTGGCAGAGTGAATGTTTCCTGGAAAGAGCTTGAATTCTTTAAGAGCATAAATGTGTCCTGGATGCTTCCATGGATAAGGGCAGGCACTGGTCAGCCTTTCCCATGTCTATCCCACACCCCTGACACAGAAATGAGTCCTTATTTTAGCAAAGTCCTCTTGACACTGGAGAAAAAAGAAGAGTTTTGAATCAGAGTGGCGTTTTCTGGTGATGCAGCACTGGGGGATGACCTGATCCTCCAGAAGGGTTTGGATCTCACACAGGACAAAAGCTGACCTTGCAAAAGGGACACAGGGAATGAAATACAACATCACGGACACGTGGCCACGCTCCTGGGAATTCCTGCCAGACCCTCAGGGTCTGCAGCTGGAATGACCAACCACAATAAAACCCACTCGAGGGTGATGGTTGATCACTGGAAAACTGAAATGCTGCAGGTCTGAGAAACAAATCAGATTTTTAGGCTGTTTCAGGCAATCCCAGCCTGTAAAGAGAAGCAATCCTACAAGATCACAACGGGACTTGTGCCTCTTGGAGTTGTTCTTGGGAGCTCTGTGCCTGTGGCTTGTTTAAAAATATCCTGTCGGGAAGAGCTCTTACCTAGCACGACATCAATAAATGACAATTGCATGGCAGCACAGACAGCCCCAGRACCCAAAGGTGAGCAGCCTGGCAGCTGCCTGCCTCGTGCCTGCAGATCCAGGGAAGAGAAGCCTTCCTGCCTCCAAAGCTAGGGGAGGAGTGGAGTGCCAGCACGACATTCTGGAGAGCCATTTGTGCTCATTACGGGGACGTGTTTTTGTCGCTGCCATTCCGAAATTACCTACGCCGAGCGCCGCGCAAATGATCTCCCGGAACAGCGTGTAACTCTCAATGAAACGCTGCGAGCAAGGCATGAATGGGGCCGTGTGCTATTTTTTCCCCCTTCTCTTGAGGAAATCTTAGTAGTTACTATAACAACCCTGGCCGGGTCCCATCTTGTTTAGAATGGTAACAAACAGCAAACAAAAAAGCCCCGTTTGGCTTTTAAAATCGCAGTCCCCGTGAATTTCCTCTCCCGGCTCCGTGGGGAGAGAGGGGAACTTTTGCAGAGAAAGGAGTCCCGGAGCAGCACTGCCTGTGGGTCCCCAGGGGGACAAAGGAGCGGCACAGAGAGTGAACAAAAGTGTCCAGCCGAGGGCTGAGKGAGGGACTCGCCTTTCACGCGGCTCCGAGGTGCTCAGGTAGCTCAGCAAACGCCCCTCAGCCTCCAAATTCAGGGACAAGCCTCAGCTGCCTCCTATTCCTTCTGGAAAAGTCAAGCGCGTTCTTGTAACCAGAACCTCCAAAAAAAAATAGGAGCAAACTTTCCCACACGCCACAGCTCCAAATGCCGAGGAGCTGCGCTCGCCGGCTCTCAGCACGATGCAGCTCCACTTGATAGCTGATAACGTCTCCGATTACACCTCAGCTCCACTCCGACAGCAGAACGAGGGCTGTCTGCAGGGTTGTGCTACTGTTTCAATATTTATTGTTGCTTGGTTTCTCTGCTGCTGTCTGTAGGATGAAGTGTCACTCGAGATTTTACAGCATCACTTGTAAAAAAAACCCACAACCAGGTTTTTTTCTCCCCGGAGCGCAGCATTCCTTCCATACCCCCTCTCCCCAGAAAAAAAACTCGAGCACTTCTAGTGGTGGCTGCTGGGGTCTCAGCTCCCACAATAGGGTGCCAGACAGACCATCTGCACCCGGAGGATGTTCCTACAAAGCTCAGCCCACGGCACTGCCAGATCCACCGAGCTCCAGGCTGGGGCTCCACCGCTGCAGCCCCAGCCGTGCCCCCCCGGGAGCAGCACCCGGCACGGCTCTGGGAAGGGCTGGATGGCTGCCCTGGGAGCACACGGCTGGGACACGGCCAGCCTGGGAATTAGGGCTCTCTGAGGAGTAGGGAATGGGCCATGGCTGGTCCCTCAGCCGGGGGTTTATGGCTGTGGACGTGCCGTGGGACAAGCCATGAGCCTGCAGCACAGGGATCTGTGGCATGATCTGGATCCAGACCATCCAGCCCTTTGCCCAGTGGTTCCTGGTCACAGCCTGGAGTCACCAGGGGCCGGGACAGCTCCTGCAGGGACCTTCTGGAGAGGAAGAGCAGGGAACAAATCCCACCAGCTGCTGCATCCAAACCCCTGCTCAGCCTGAGTGACAGAATCACTCAATCCCAGAACTGTTTGGGTTGGAAAAGCCCTGTGAGATCATGGAGTCCAACCATTCCCCAGCACTGCCAAGGCCACCACTGAGCACGTCCCCAAGTGCCACATCCACACGGCTTTGAAATCCCTCCAAGGATGGGAACTCCATCCCTGCCCTGGGCAGTTCCAATGCCTGACCAGACTTTCCATGGAGAAATTCCTCCTGATGTCCAACCTAAACCTCCCCTGGCACAGCTCGAGGCCGTTTCCCCTTGTCCTGTCCCTGTTCCCTGAGAGCAGAGCCTGACCCTCCCTGGCTGCCCCCTCCTGTCAGGGAGTTGTGCAGAGCCACAAGGTCCCTCCTGACCCCCCTTTTCTCCAGGCTGGTGCTCAGGAGGAGAAAGAACAAACCCAGCAGGAAACCACCCCCATCCCATGAGCTGATGGCCACCTCCAGGAATCCCGTGCTGGATGGCCACGCTCCAGCCCCGTGGCAGGACAGGGGACAACGGTGCTGGGCCCCACAGACACCTGCACCCCTGGACCTGTGCCAGGCCCCTGCACCCAGCACCTGAGCTCCTGTAGGAGGTTTCACCTCGTCCCCCCTCGCTCCAGGGCTCCTTCTGCCTGGCAGATCCGTGCCTCGCCTCCTCTTGGATCCCGACGGGCGCCTGCACATGGCTCGGAGCAGGCTCCAGAACCCCATATGTGCACAGACAGACCTCAGCAAAGCCACCCTGCCAGGAGCACGACAACGTTCCTGCCACACAGCCCGCGCAGAGCAGGCAAGGGCTGCACGCGGGGGTTTGGGAGGAAATCCACGGATGGGCCGGGGCACAGGGGACACTCTGTGTCCCACTCCGCTCACACCGGGCTCAGACTGGGGGCTTGGGGCTGAGGATCTCCTATGYGCTCCGCCGGTTCCACGCTCAGCCCAACCACGACGTGGTGGCACGAGAGCCAGACCAGGAGCCTGCTGGCCACCAGCGGCACCGCTTCCACGTGGGCGTGGGAATCCAGCTGTGCCGCGCCCCCCGCCACGCCGCAGCCTGGGATCGTCTCCCTGCTCCCGGGATGACACATACGGCAGACTTGACTCCAGCTGGCCCCATTGTATTGGATCCACAGTGACAGACAACAGGAGCCAGAAACTTTTTGTTCAAGTGGAGCCAGCAGATGTGACACTGAATAAACACAGACAGTCAATCTGCTGAGTAAGAAGGTATCGTTCATATAAATAACATACATCTAATCCTGCTTCCATTTTAAACCCAAATATGGGAATGCAAGATGCTCTGCAGATTCAGGCTTTGAACAATGAGATAAAGCWCAAGCAGATAGCACACGGCCCCTTCCGAGCTCTCTTCAGTTCCTATTCCACTTTCGCTCGGAATTATTATCAGACCTTCCTCCAGGAAGAGCTTCCCACAGAGTGTTAACAGCGTGTCCAGGCTGGCGTCAGACGGGAGAAGCTCACCTTAGCAAAATATCTGCTGCTCCCGATGGACCTTAATTACAGAGCAATTAAAAATATTATTCCAACCGCTTTAACCTCACACATCTCAGACCCAGGCCCTGCACCCGCCGAGGGGCTCTCGTGGTCTCAGTGACAGGACCTGGTGACCCCTGAAATGACACATTTCCCACTCATTGGAAGAGTTGGCAAATCTGCAGCTGCCAAAAGATGATTTCATTAGGGAGGCAGTAATGAGAGGAATTAGCACGCGAGCAAAGCCCCTCTTTAGAGGTGACTGCAATATTGACACCAGGTCGGGGCCCTGTTTCGGTTCAGCTGCACTCACAAGGAAGAGAAATCGCTGGGTGAGTTTGATGTGGATAATTATTCCACCAGAACCCAGTGAAGATAAAAGCACAGGTACAACATAATCCAGTGCTCAGTGGCATCCCCTGAGGATTTACTCCTTAAGAACCTCTAAGAGACAAGGAAGTTTCTAATTGTGTTAAGAATCTGCTTTATTGAAAAATAAATGAGTAAGGGAAGAGTGTCACTGAGACTAATTATCCTCACTATCACTCAATTCCCCATCACAGGGATCCCTCCATTCTTCCTCAAAACACAGCCACCAGCAGGATGCAACGGTGGAACACACAGCAATCAAAAAAAGGATGGAGAAAAATTAAATATTATCACATTTCCCAGCGTTTTCCATGGGATTAACCTCCATCCTCATTAGACACTCATTTATCTACTCTTTTCTCCCGTTTGCCAACGAGCTCCTCCAAGACAAACAGGGATTTATTTGTTCCCTGGGAGCCCCGGGCCTGGGAGATGCAGCCATCTGTCAGTGGGAAGGAGCTCCCTGCACACGGCTCTGGCTCAGCAAACCCTCCCTAGACTTCAATTTGCCACCTCAATTATCAAAGGGAAGCAAAGAGCTTTGGGTTCTACATCTGCACACGCCAATTATCTTAAARGCAGAGCTCAGATACACAGAGCAGAGCGGGCAGGACCAGCAAAAAGCAGATTTTGTGCCCCAAAAAGTGACCCAGGTGTTTTATTTTGCCAAGAGACTTCTCCAGGGAAAGGGAACTCATGGAGACACCACAAAATACGCTGCAGGTCTACTGAGGCACCACTGTCATGGAATTCAGACTCCCAAAGGAAATGACAGAGGGAATTTCCTTCCTTGGGAAGCCCCCAAGCCACTCCTGAAGGCCCTGAAGTTCAGCCCTGTCCTCCCCAGACCCCAGAGATGGACACCAAACCTCCCTGGTTTGTTGAGGTTCAGTTTGGGGCCCAACATTGCTTGATTTTGACCAGGATAAAACTGAGCCACTCAGACTTTGCTCTTCTTTCCTTCTAAAGGATTCCCTGTCACCCTCAGCCATTATTTGATGGAAGCAAAGAGCTGCAACAAAGCTGGACAACACTGAATGGAAATAAAGGACCATAAACCCCAAATCCTGTTACAAGCAGGGCAATAACTAAAGAAAAACTATAAAAACAATCTTCTGGAGTGCAGCCACTGCAGACCTGCACCACAAACCCACCCAGTTCACTCCTCCATGGAATTAATATTTGCTCTCACCTCCTCAGCTGCATTTTTCTCCATGAAGACCTGTAGGAATTCTCCTTCTGAGAAGACTAAACCACTGTGAGCTTTGCCTAAAAGCAGCTCAGGGCCTCGCCAGCGAGCAGAGGGAGCAGGSAGTGTGGGTTCAGTGGTGCCTGATGCCAAGCAAAGTTTCTGTTCCACACTGAACCGCGCTCGTTCGGGCAATCGATCGCCCGTGAGACACAATCCCACGGGGAAGCTGCTCCCATTGCTCCTGCTGCTCCCAGGAGACATTGGCTTTAATCTGCAGCTGTGTCACAAACAGTCCCTCCCGAAGCAGAGGTGTGCACACATTACCTCGGTCACAAAGAGAGTGCGAGGGTCGATGATGTCCAAGAAGTGCCTGAATCTGCCATAAAATGAAGTCTGGAAAACAGGAGAGGAAAAAAAAAACCTGTTCAGTGAGAAATTGCCTTTCACCTGCTGCAGACAGGGCTTATTTCCTTTGCAGAATGAAGTATCAACCAGGAATAAACAGTATAGGAGGTATTTACTGGTAATTTGGGATAGGAAATCCAAAGGGGAAAGATGAGGACCTGGACCTGCCAATAGGACACCAACCAGATGCTTTAACAAAGAGATGCCATCAAGCTGCTCAAATATCCTTTATTTTTTTCCCCAAAAAATTAAATATTGCCTATGGGACTCCTGRGAGATGCCTGAGGCCACAAAACCCCAAGGTGCGGCTCCAGAGCTCCCACACCAAGAAGGCTGCTGGGGAATTCCCACCCTGCAGTGCCTTTGACACGGTCCCTGCTCATCCTCACTCCTGCCAACAGCCAGCTCTGAGGGCCAGCAGAGCCACAGGGGCATGGATTTTGGGGATAGACCGGGATGAAGGGAGAGGCTGTGGCTGCCCCTGGATCCCTGGCAGTGTCCCAGGCCAAGCTGGATGGGGCTTGGAGCAMCCTGGGATAGTGGAAGGTGTCCCTGCCCATGGCAGGGGTGGGACTGGATGGGCTTTAATGTCCTTTGAACCCATTCCAGGATTCTCAGGATCCCTTCCTGCTCCTTCAGACACTTGCTGCCTCCAGGAAAAGCATCTTCACCAGCTTTTGCACGGCGTTTTCCCTACACAAACACACCCAGCTTGGATTTTTCCAAATGTGCCACTAAGAACAAGCCCAGCTAGACCAGGCTGCTTGGGGCTCCATCCAAGCTGGCCCTGAACACTTCCAGAACCAGGAAGAGAATCTGAAATTAGAGGAAGGGATCTGCGAAACAGGAGGGGAAATTCATRGGCAGCTCCAAAAGAAAGGAAAAAAGGAGATCCAGTATTTAGACAATGAAAACATTAGTGGAATTTATACCAACTCAAAGCACTGGACCATGAAATACTGAGGTATTAGGAGCACTTGGGATACGTGAACATCATCACTCCAGCATCAGCCTGGATTCCATGATCCAGAGGCAGGTGAGGGCCAGACCCTCAGGCCACGTGGACACAGGGCGGCCCAGTCCAGTGGCCCCTCTCCATCCCATGGCTCTTCCACAGAACTCAGAGCCCATTGAGGATGTGGATCATGGCCATGGAGAYCATGGGCTCCACGTCCTCTGGGATCCCAGGACCCCCTCATCCCTGGAGTTCTGCATCCACATGTGGCCCGGCTCCTGCTGGCTGGTGCTGCAGGGATGGGCTATAAATAAAGGAGTGGGGTGTGGATGGAGCAGCGGGAGCAGTTTAATCACTGCTGGCAGCGCTCCCCGGAACGTGCTGCTGCCTCCCTGCCCAATCCATGGAGGAACGTGCTGCTGCCTCCCTGCCCAATCCATGGAGGAACGTGCTGCTGCCTCCCTGCCCAATCCACGGAGCACACACACACACACACACACACACGGGAATTCTGCCTCCTGTTCCCGCAGAAATCCCTCTCCCGGGGCCCTTCCCAGGACACTGCTGACCACCTCACCCTGCAACACCCATCTTCACAAAACTCTGCTATTTTTTCCGTGTTCTGCACTAAAAAAAGAAGCCCCCAGTGGAACAAAACAGCTCCACACAACTTCAGGAGAAAAGCACAGCGGTTTTTAATTAGCATGCATCTAATTAACGCTAATTCTGGTACTTTCCAGCGTTTTTGAGCTTGACATTTTGCTGCCTCCCTTTCATTTGGGGTTTGAGGGTCCCTGCAGATGCCCCCGCCCCCCTCCAGCCTCGCTGCCCAGGAGTGCAGGGGCAATGGGAGCAATTCCTGACTCACCCCATCCATCCATCCATCCATCCATCCATCCATCCATCCATCCATCCATCCATCCCTCAGACCATCGGCCCCAGCCCACGGCACATCCCACATCCCTCCACGCCAACCAGAATCCAGAGCAGTTGGAATTGCACACCTTCAACAACAGCAGAACGGGGGGACTTGGAATTTGAGTGGCCTTGACTTCCCTGCTGCCTCTGTCACTGTGACACAGGGAGAAAGGCAATATCAAACGGAATTAAATGGAATTAAATGGAACATCAGTGTCATACACCCACTTTGCCAAGGGGTAGATGACAAGGGAGGGGGAAGGAGACCCCAGGTTCAAAGGTGCAGGATATAAATGTCATTCAGAAGCACGGATTCCCATTTCCCGAGCTGCTGAGGCTCTCGGGAAGCTGCTCCTGTATCCCAGGGTTGGGGTTGGGCTGGTGCTGAGCTCCCGCCCTGATCCTGCCTGGCCAAGCTCAGCAACCCCAGCTAAGGACAGGTCTGAGCAGCTCAGATCCATCCTGGTGTTATCCCATTCCCACACTCCCTGCTCCTCCCCTGCCCAGTGCTGGTGCTCACACACCCCCGAGGCTCAGCTGGGGAGCTAAGACTGCCCAAAATCCATAAATCATGGAATTATGGAATGGGTTGGGTTCAAGGGACCTCAAAGCCCATCCAGTCTCACCCCTGCCATGGGCAGGGACACCTTCCACTATCCCAGGCTGCTCCAAGTCCTGTCCAGCCTGGCCTTGGACACTGCCAGGGATCCAGGGGCAGCCACAGCTCCTCTGGGCAACCTGTGCCAGGGCAGGAAGGAAGGAGGGATTTGTTTCGAGGTGGTGCTGCCTGAACTTGTCCACTCTGTGGTCAGACAGAGAACACCAAACCATCAAGGAATGAGCCTGAACAAGTTTTCCCCTGTTTTGTTAAACTCTGATGAGCAAGAGCCTCATTCCCCCACAACAAAGCCCTCTGAGAACCACATCAAACAGAACCAGGCTCAAACCAAGAGCCATGTGGTCTCTTGGGGGCTCCATCTCACCCTCCTCACCCACATTTCCCTGCTCCCTCCTCCTGCAGTGCCTTCACCACGACTGTCCAGCTCCTCGACAAAAAATATCCATTTTTCCCTGCAGTCCAGCCATAGGACTTTGTGCTTTTCCTTTCCAGGTGACTGTGGAAAGCTGCTTCACTGCTGGACCTTGCTGCCTGGTCTTCCATCATCCAGGTAATTTCCTGCTTCCCAAGTTTATTCTCCTGACTAGAAGCCAAACCAATTATTTTATATTCAAGATTGGTTTTCACAGAGCTGCATGCAAAACAAAAAGTGAAAAAAACCCTCCACCAAATCCTAATAATTCAGAAATTTTGGGGAAATTCCTCCCTGTGAGGGTGGTGAGGCCCTGGCACAGGGTGCCCAGAGAAGCTGTGGCTGCCCCTGGATCCCTGGAAGTGTCCAAGGCCAGGCTGGACAGGGCTTGGAGCAGCCTGGGATAGTGGGAGGTGTCCCTGCCCATGGCAGGGGGTGGGACTGGATGGGCTTTAAGGTCCCTTCCAACCCAAACCAGTCTGGGATTCCATGATCCAGCAAACCAGAAGCTGTCAGGAGGAGCAAATGGGAGGAGAGGGTCCAGTCCCAGGACACAGGAACATCCAGGCACTGCTCCGTGCCCTCACTGTCAACCAGACCCTGATTTCCATGAGAATTGCGGATGGTTCCCTTTTCCCAGGCTCATTTCCAGCCCTGCTCTCATCCTCATGCCAGGCATGGAGCTTGTGAGGTGCCCACAAGTTTGACCTTCAGCTCCCAAATACCCATCCCTGGTCCTTTCCCCCCCTGAATTCCTGGAACAGCTGCTGTAGTAAAGGGGGAGAAAACCGAATCTCACAAAGTCCCTGTGATTAATCGTGGCTATTTTGGGACCACTTCTCCCCAGCCTGCGAGCAAGAGGAAGTGGCTGGGAATATTAATTCCCTTCCAGGGCACAGCAGCTCAGGAGTGTGACGGATCCAGGATCCAGGCCACGAAGGTCCAGCTGACTCCAAGAACCAGAAGGAAACTCCTTGTAGGCTCCAGGGATTTGAGGGGGGCGAGTGAGAGAAGGTAAGGGGCCATTAGCAAGGTGTTAATCACCTTCCAGAGGGAAGGGATTGCAAGAAGCCTGTGCTGGGCAGCCCTGGGAAGCCCTGGGAAGAGCTGGAGGTTCGGACAACTTCACCAATTTAATTGCAGTCTCTTTTTAAAAAGGATTTAATGAAGCCAGAGCAAGRAGCAGGCAGGCTTGGGGCGGGGTTGAGCTCAAAATCAGGCTTATGTCAGCTTTAAATTAATTAGGAGAGATTTAAGCTAAACCAAACAAAATTAAGACAATTGAAGCCATTGAGCAACTGTGAGACTGTGACAGGGCAGGGCTGGGTTTGTGTCATTTGTGGATGTGTTGTCCAGCCCGGTGAAAGTTTAGGCTAAAACTCTGGATTCTCACTCTGATGGACTCTCAGGTCCTGCCCAGGCTGTGAGTCCATGGTCCTTCTGCACCCTTTGAAGCAAACCCCTTCTCCACGATGACATCCCTTTAGGAGAGAGGAGCTTCATTCCACTTATGTAAGTGGAAAATAACATTACACGGAGCAGCAACTGAGGCACCACCTGACCTGCAGCACCTTTATCTTACTGCAAGGTTATCTTGGACAYGGAATCATGGAATGGTCTGGGTTGGAAGGGACCTCAAAGCTCACCCAGTCCCACCCCCCGCCGTGGGCAGGGACACCTCCCACTGGATTTTGCCCTGGGTAAATGCCTRGGCTACAGGCAACGACCCCCGGGCACTGGGAACACACGGCAGGCTTCGGGAGAGGGAGCACTCGGCGATGCCTTACAGAAAAAGGAATAAAATCAGGAAGGGAAAAAAAAGGAGTATTTCTAACAAATTAGACCTACTTGTCAGAAAATTAAGTCCTTATCACACATTCTCAAGCCCAACGTCCTCATTTCTTCTCTCACCTAAAAATAGCCCCGTTTCCAGCGGGAGACGGAGCCTCTTTCCGGCAGGGAAAGGAAAAAAGGTGACTCGGCAGAACATTGCTGGAGAGGAGGGAGGCAAGGGAGCTGCACAGGCAGGCAGGGAAAAGGGGAATTTGGGGATTTCATAACCACAGAGGTGCTGCTGGGCTGGACATCTCCCTCCTGCTGCCCTGGATTTTGCCCGGGCGCTTCCTGGGGGCAGGAAACTCCGAGGCTGCTCTGGACAAATCCCCAGGAGCCGGCTCTGMTTCCAAGGCTTTTGTTCCCAGCACAGAACTTTTCCTTGTGTTCCTCCTTGCCCAGCTCCCTGCGTCTCCCAGCCCCAGTTTCAGTCCAAAGTCCCTCTAAACAGCCCCAGACCTGCTCCCAGCCAGCGCTTCCCAGGAAAAAGAAGGGCTGGCACACACGGGGATACGTCTGGAATTTCAACAACCACCCCTTCCCAAAACAACGAGGCATCTTTGTCAGCTAGAGCTGGGATCTCATAAATAGATAAAAACCTGGAAAGGCCAAAGAAAGAATAGGAAAAGGCAGGGAGGTGTGGGGAAAGCAGCTGGCAGGGAAGGTTTAGGGCCTGCTGATCCCTTGGGAATGCACAGGGGTTCCTCTCCAGCTTCCTCCTCCAGGAGACTGAAGTTGGGAAGGAAACACCAAGGTCAGCATGGGGGAAATAAATAAGCGTGAGGGTCTGATGCAGGGATGGAGGAGCTGGGCTCTCCCAGGCCGTGGTGGGAGCRGGAATGTGGGGGTGGTGCTGCTGCATCCCAAACGGGGCAGAGCCTACACAGGATCCATAAACCCTGGCAACCTCAACCCSCCTTGCTCTGTGACCCCACAACGCTGCCAGCTTCCAGACTGGGATGTCCAGCCGTGCCTCATCCATGGGCAGAGCGAGCAGGAGGAAACAGGGAATGCGGGATAGAGCCAACGGGACACCTGCACCACAACCCCTCCCGCAGCTCCCAGAGCTCCACTGCTCCGCTGAAAATGTCACAGGAAAGGGATAAAACCCCTAAAGAAGGGAAGGGAGATGATCTGGGGTGCTCAGAGTGGCCCCTGGCAAAGCACTCCCAAAGAATCCATTCCCAAGGGCGCTTTCCCTGACAGGTGACCCTCACCCCGGATCCAGCCCATCTCCCGGGAGCAGCAGCCAGGAGAAGGCTCCCCACTCCCCACAGCCAGGAACGCCCTGCCATAGCCCTCGGAACGTTTTCCCAGTGCTGCCACAAGTGACAGTCGCTCCTTAATGAACAGAACGCACCGATTCTGTGCCTGACTGGCTGCCAAGTGTGCCTGCAATCATCTGTGGTGTCTAGGAGGGAGAAGCGTCTCCTCCTCCTCCTCCTCTCCTGAGGAAAAGGCTCCCTCTCTGCCCAGCCGGAGCATCCCTCGCGTTCCCGGGGGAGTCACCCCTTCCCTGTCACCCCGAGGATGTGCCCGTGACCTCCTGCACTGATGGGGTTGGGCTGGAAGGGACCTTAAATCCCAACTCATTCCCGTGGGCAGGGACATCTTCCACTACCCCAGGTTGCCCCAAGCCCCATAAGGTTATGGGATACGGGAAGAGGCAGTAGATCCACCACGGGAATGGCTCCCATGGGAAATCCACACATCAGTCCAAAGGGTGATTGGGTCAAGCCAAGCAAGTCAGATGGGGCTAAACAGTGCTCCTGGGGAGGGTCTCCCTGGGGATTGTCCCCATGGTGGGACACTCACACCCCAGTTAAGGATCAGATGCTCCAGGGAGTCCTGCCCAGCTGCAGAGGGACTGGAGGAGGAGTTACGAGCTTTATCAGCCCGAGCGGCCCCATGAGCCGTCCCTGGTCACCCACACTCGGTGGTGGCAGTGGAGAAGAGCCACACCCGTACCCCTACCCCTGCTCTGCCCACCTGGGGACAGGGGTGTCACCGCGGGCTCCTCTCGCCATCCCCAGGGGCCAGGCACGGAGGGCACAGGGACGTCCTGCTCTGCCAACCTCCGTGTGTCCTACACCCTGTCCTGGGCGGCCACCACGAAATCCTCCATCCATCAGCTCCCTGGAGAGCCCCAGGTGAGGCGGGCAAAGCTCCCACCTGGAGCATCCCTGAAACCCACCCCGCACCTGGGAGGCCCATTCCATCCCAAAGGTGCTCTTCCCCTCCCTGCCACCTTGGGCTCCCGGGGCTGAGCCCCTTCCCAAGCGCCACGGGAAGGGCGAGAGCCCGCGCCACGCGCCGCCACCGCGACCCCCGCCCGTCCCCGCCGCCCCCGGCGGCCCCCGCGGGGCTCGAACCCGCGACCCTCGGACCCCCCCGCCCGGCGCGCCGCGCCCCGCGCCACKGGGGCGCGAGGGACGCGCCGGCGCCCGCCCGCCGCGGGACCCGCCGCGGGGCAGGGGGCGGCGGCTCTGAGCGACGGGCGCGCCGGCCAATGGCGCGGCGGCACGGGCCAATCGGCGCGCGGAGCCGCGGGGGGGGCGGGGCGAAGCGGAGCGCGGAGCGGGGGGCTCGGCGCCCGCGGTGGGGGGGGGCGATGCCGCGCGCGGGGCGGGGGCGGCTCCCGCGGCCTCTCCCGGGGCGCCCCCGCCGCCTCCCGCCGCCCGCCGTACCTGCTCGAAGCGGGGCTTCCCCAGCCGGAACGGGGGATAGTCCGCCGGCTCCGCCATCCCGCAAGCGCCACTTTAAACGGCCTCCCCCCCGCCGCCGGCCCCGCCCCCCGGCCGGCCCCGCGCTCATTGGCCGCGGCCAACCGCAGCTGCCGCGGGGCGCGCCGGGACATGGAGTCCGCCCAGCCCGCCGGGACGGGCGGCGCGGCTGCCGCGCGGGGCGGCACGGGAAATGCAGTCCCGGGGAGCGCGGGGATGCGCGGAATGGGGGGGATTCCTTGTGAACGTGACGTGGGAATAGAACTTCTGTCTTAATTGTGGAGTGGTTTGAGCAAATAATAAGACACGGAAAGGTGAAAGCCCAAAAACTTCTCAAAAACTGCCCCAAATGCGATTGTCATCCTTAACGACATCTACGACGAGAAGGACGTTGAGGGGCTGGCGCGTGTCCAGGGCAGGGGACGGAGCTGGGGAAGCGGCTGGAGCCCCAGGAGCGGCTGAGGGAGCTGGGAAAGGGGCTCAGCCTGGAGAAAAGGAGGCTCAGGGGGGACCTTCTGGCTCTGCACAACTCCTGACAGGAGGGGGCAGCCAGGGGGGGTCGGGCTCTGCTCCCAGGGAACAGGGAAAGGAGGAGAGGGAACGGCCTCAAACTGTGCCAGGGGAGGCTCAGGTTGGATATTGGGAACAATTCCTTCCTGGAAAGGGCTGTCCAGCCCTGGCACAGCTGCCCGGGGCAATGGCAGAGTCCCCATCCCTGGAGGGATTTAAAATCCACGTGGATGTGGCACTTGGGGACATGGGGCAGTGGTGGCCTTGGCAGTGCTGGGAATGGTTGGACTCGATGACCTTGGAGTTCCTTCCCRACCCCAACAATTCTCTGATTGTGTTTCCTTGTGGAAATGCAGATTCTTCCCTCGATGGGAGCCCAACAATCATCGGTGACCTCTAAAAAACCTGATTAAAAACAACGAACAGGGAACCTGGCAGTGATAACRATTCGTGGAGATAAAGCCAAGGTCGCTCGGGGCTGGGGGCACAGGGGGAGCACGCGGAGCCATCTCCGGAATCCTCTTCCCTAGATTAGTGGGATAAGAAGTGTCTGGACCTTCAAATGCCGGCGAAATTGTTTGGAGGATTAGGATCAATTCTCCGAGGAAGAGCGCAGGGACAGCAAACAGATGAAGCTGTGGATGGAGCGGGGAAGGCAGGGAGGGTGCAGGGGAAGGGTTGGTGCAACAGAAGCAAAGGCAGCAGGTGACAGRGCAGGTCAGGAACGGTTTTCCATCTAAGGGGGAATTAAAAAATATTCCTGAGAAAAATCCCTTATTTTTGTTACCCAAGGAAAGCTGTGAACATCCCATGCTGCTGTGGGAATGCTGCTGCTCTGCTCTGTGGATGCAGAGCTGATTATTTCCTGTTTTCTCTCCATGTGCAAAAGCAATTTCTGGTTTTAGGTGAATTCAGCGCTGATCCCCTTCAGTGAATCCCAAATCTCCTGCAGCTCCAGGTGGAAAAGGGGCTCTGGTCGTGTCTGAAGCATGAAAAGTGGAACAGAAAAGAGCAGGAAAATGGTGTTTTATCATTTCTTGTTTGTTTTTCCTTAGAGATATTGTCAAAATCGAGTTGTTCATCTCGATGAACAGCTCTCCTGCTGTGCTGGAAATCCCAACTGTGGCCRGGGATGGGGAGATGAGGATCCAGGATCTGATCCAGGAACACACCCTGCTCTCTGCAGCATCCCTGCTCCGTGTCCTGGGAGTTCAGGGTTTGCTGGTTTTAATTCAGGTGGCTGCAGCTCAAACCTCCCCTGACCCCACAACTCCATCCCAGCCCTGGCAGAGACATTCCCCTGCTGCCCTTCTCCTTCCTGGAGCTACGAGGTCAATCTTCATCCCAAAACCCACTCAGGGTTGTTTTCTTCTCCCGAATTCTGTCTTAAAAGGGAAAATAAGATCATAAGAATAAAATCATCGTTGACAAAAGCTGCACAAGGCGACTCCCCCTTCCCCAAAAGCTCCATCCCGTGCTTCCCGAGGCAGYGCAATCTCCCATGAATATGGATGATAACCCAAATCCCTGTCGCAGAGGGAAACCCCCCTCCCTCCCCTGCAGCCCGAGCCAGATAATTGATACAGTCCCTAATGTTGACACAAGGAATGTTTTGTAACAACAGAGGGGAGAGAATCTGTTTATCTCAAACCACATTTGGAGTGACATAAGACTATCACTTTTTTGGTTAAATACCAGAAAGAATATCAATTCTTTGGCTGATATCAATCCCACCAGATCCATCCCGACTGACAACTTGCTTGGTTTCCCTGGTTTGGGGGAGGAAGGGGGGGTGCTGCTTCCCCAGTCAAAAATGAGGTTTCTTTCCAATTTGTTTTGTTTTGGGGGGAGGGAACAAAACCCCCAGAGATCGTGTGAGCTCATCTAGAAACTGGGGGTGCTGGGTTTGGGTGGRAGAGGGCTCCAGGGGTGGCTCCTGTCAGGAGATCCTGGAAGCTGTGACCCCACGGGAAGCCCCTGGAGGAGGCTGTGGCCCCACGGGAAGCCTGTGCTGGAGCAGGGTCCTGGCAGGACCCGTGACCCTGGGGGGGACCCACACAGGAGCAGTTCCTGAAGAACTGCAGCCCACGGGAAGGACTCAAATCCCTGGAGGATTTGTCTCCCATGGGAACGCTGGAGCAGGGGCAGAGTGTGAGGAGTCCAACCCCTGAGGAGAAAGGAGCAGCAGGGACAGTGTGATGGAGTGACCACAGCCCCGTTCCCTGGGGAGAGAATCTGGGAGGGAAGTTGAGCCTGGGAGGAAAGGAGGGGTTGGAGGAGGGTGAATTAAGATTTGGGTTTATCTCTCATTGCCCTGCTCTGATTTGATTGGTAATAAATGAAACTGATTCCCCCAAATCAATCCGTGACAGTCACTGGGGAGTTCTGAGGGGTTTCTCCCTGCCCTTATCCCAAAACGAGCCTTTTGTTGTATTTTCTCTCCCTGCCCAGCTGAGCGACAGAGGCTTTGGGGGTCCCCCCACCTCCCCGGGGGAGTTTTGGGGTCCCAGGCTTGCACCTCCAGGGGACAGCTGGGTGTGGGGCCRGGCTGGCTCGGGGAGGAAGTCACAGGAACATTCCCTGTCAGCTTCCATCTGCAAAGCCAGATTTGGAGAAAACTTGTGTTGGGCAGCGAAACTTTGGCTTGGAACAACAATCCCAGACAGTTCCTCCTGCAGGGATGGGAATTGTTCCTGAGCCTGTGCTAAGGCAGGCACAGACACCCGATGGGATCAGGCACRGGAGTTTCAGCAGGAATAAAACCTTTAAATCCTTCTGTTTTTCCAGCTTCCAGTTCTCCCAGTGACTATCCCAGTTCGTCCAGGCTGCCTTTCCTTGGGAYGGATCACCTTTTTAGGGTGACAGCCCAGCCCCTGATCCCACAGCGTGCCCAACATTTCCCTCCTGAGCCATCCCGGGTTAACACGATCCCCCCAGGCAGCTGCCAAGCCCACAGCGGCTCCACGCAGCTGGATGCAGAATAACCCGGGATTGGAGCTGAGGAAGCTCCTCGGGGGGAGCAGCGGAGTCATTCACAGGAGCTCAGGGGGAGGTAATGCCTTTGAAGGACAAGGCTCGAATGGAGAGGAAGAGGGTGCTGAGGAGGAAAAGGGCTGAGTGCTGAGAGGAACTGGGAGGGATTGGGAAAGAGGAGCTGCAGGAGAAGGTCTGGACATGGATCGGTGGAGAAGCATCACAGAGTTCCTGTTCCCGGGAGCACCCATGGAGCTGGGTGTTCCCACCAGGCACCCGAGGCTGACCCCTCCTGCCTGTGACACAACTCCAGCTCTGCTTCCCTCTCCCCCCGACACARATTTTCCACGAATCCTCAGGAATGCAGCAGTAACCCCCACCCTGCTGCTGCGCAGTGTGAGCTGCATGTGGACAGAATTATGGAATGGTTTAGTTGGAAAAGCCCTCTGAGCCCATCCAGTCCAACCACTCCCAGCACTGCCAAGGCCACCACTGCCCCMYRTCCCCAAGTGCCACATCCACAKGGCTTTGAAATCCCTCCAGGGATGGGGACCCAGCTGTGCCAGGGCTGGACAGCCCTTTCCAAGAAGGAATTGTTCCCAATATCCCACCTGACCCTCCCCTGGCACAGCCTRAGGCTGTTCCCTCTCATCTTGTCCCTGTTCCCTGGCAGCAAACCCTGACTCCCACCTGGCTCCTGCCCGCTCCACTCCCAGCCAAGCTCTGCAGATGCTCAGGACACAACTCAAGACACATGAAACCTGAGAGAATCCTAAACCCCTCAGGTGCTCGATCACCTGAGCCAGGAGCAGTATTTGGGGAGGGACTCGAGGTACCTGCAGCATTCCCACCGCCAGAGGACCGTCAGGGAAGGTGGAAGAGCTGCTGGAGGAGTTGGACACCCCCACCCTCCGTCAGCAAACACACAGAGATGTCACTCGGTGTCCAAGCACCATCAGCACAGACGCTGTTGTCAGTGAATCAGAAGTGTCTAGGAACAGCTTGAACAACTTTTATTTTTTTTTTTAAAGTGCTTAAAACGTAAATAACAAGCTCTTTATAAACATTAGTTGCAACTATTAAAACATGAGACACACAGAACCCACTTCCTGCGGCCGTGAAGAACAGCAAAACCAACAACTCCAAAAACTCCCAACTTCTCCCACTTTGGGATGTTTTCCCACGTTTTTAACACCAAACACGGCGCTTTCTTCCCAGACGAGGCTGAGCCTACRTCCCACTGGAGACTCCACATCCCTTCAGGTTTGTTCCAGTTTGAGGATAAACCCTGGTGGTTCTTCTGGCCCACACGTGGCCGGAGGGACCAGGCAAGGGGAAAAGAAATCACTTGGCCCAAGTTCTTGAGAAGCAAGAAACCCACTGGTGGGCTGACAACAAAAGCAGAGCACAGCTCCCTGCTGCAGCCTCGTGGAAAAACAAAGTCCAGGAGAAAGGCAACCCACAGAGGAATTGTAACGGCTGTGTTTAAAACAGAACAGRGAAAAGCTGCTGCTGGCCAGAAAAGCCTTGGGGTGTGCTGGGCTCAGCAGAGAGGGACAGAGCTCGGAGCAGGAATGCTGCTCYTGCCCCTGTGCTCCCAGATAAATCACTAAACACGGAGATTCAGTCGCTAGACACGGAGATAAATTCCAGATGGAGCATGGGCAATCTGAGAACATCCCCCCAGTTCTTTTCCTCATCCCCTCCCTCTCTGAGAAAGCATTTAGGTCCTCAAAACCATTCCCTTGGGAAGGAGGAGGTTGAACACTAAATTACAGACTGCACTTCAGTGCTGCTATGAGGCCAAGCTGCTGCTCTTATGCAGAGAATAAAACCTGGGCGGGAGGGAAAACCCCAAATTTCCAGGACAGTGGGGTGGGAAAACAGAACAGAGACAGGAGCATCTTTAAGACACCTTTTCCTAAACACAAGGAGGTACCTCTGGACTTCCGAACGCTCGAGGACAGACACAGAACATCCATCACTGCATTTCTTCTGCAGCCCCATCTCACCTCCCGTGCCAGGGTGGTACCTGTGCTGTGCCCACCCCGGCCCTGGAGATGGGAGGGGAAAGTATTGCTGGACACAGGAGATGAGGGAGCAAATATTGCTGGAAAGGCAGGAGATGTGGAAGCACCTATTGCTGGAAACAGGAGATGAGGGAACAGGTATTGCTGGAATTAGGAGATGGAAGGAGCAGATATTGCTGGAAAGGCAGGAGA
>JACAXG010000201.1:581458-650147 GCA_018881555.1 Amblyornis subalaris | reverse complement strand
TGAGGAAGCACCTATTGCTGGAAAGGCTGGAAATGAGGAAGCACCTATTGCTGGAAAGGCAGGAGATGAGGAAGCACCTATTGCTGGAAAGGCTGCACACCTGGTACAACCTGCTGAGCTCTGACTAACTTTTTATATTCAAGTGCAAAACATTCAGGCTTTGGAGCAAGAAAAGGCAGAGCTGACTAAGGCAGAGGGGGTGAGTGAGACACGATGGAAGGGGAGGGAGAGGAGGGAAGGAGGTGCCGTGGGATCCATATAAACATTGGCACTTGTGTGTGGGGAGCACCTGCGACACCCACCCTGCGGGGCAGAGCTCCAAGGAACGGGATGGTTTTTTTTAGGGAGTGGCCCTGGCTCTCGTGGGAGATTCTGGCTCTGCACCTCCCCCTGTTAATGCCCGCCCGAGGAACTCCTGCCCCTGCTCCCGCCCTCATTCCCGTGCCGCGCTGCTTTTCCAGTGCTGCATTCCCACYGCCCACAACTCCCTCCTGGCTGCCTCCAGCTCAGAGGGAGAATGGTGGGCACTCAGAAAGGGACTGTGACTCTCAGGCCATGGGATGTGATCCCACAGGCAGAGAGAAGTCCCTGGGACTTTCTAAAACGGGAGAAACCTTCCCTTGGACGCTGCCATCCCACCCCAGAAACACAGCGGGAGCAGGAACAGAAGTACGGGAGGGGCAGGTGGGGAGGTGCAAACCCTCAGGGATTTCCCACGAGGGGCAGAGGCAGGTGGGCGTGGCAGGTTCGTGGCTGGTGCCCTCCCAGGTCACAAATCCTCCTCCTCATCCAATGGTCCACAGGCAAGACAGGACCAAATCTCCTTTTCTCCCGACCCAATACCGTCTGCATCCAGCTGCATTTCGTCCTGGAATACTCAGCCTGCTCTTCCCTGCCATGTCAGCTCCTATTCCCTCTGCCTCCCACCTCCCCTGAGCTGCTGCGCAGAGCTCCTGGCAAGGACCCAGAGCACCTGCACACAGCAGTGGGGAGGCTCTGCTGTCTGTGTGCGAGAATTAACTCACTCCTTGGGATGAGCAGGAAAACAGAAGAGAAACCTTCCCCAGACAGGTTGTGTGGGACTGAGAATTGGATTTCAGAGCCTTTTCGGGGCAGGAAACTGCTACTGGCCTAGGGCAAAAGGCACGATTTCTCAAAGTCATGTCTGTGCTGAAGCAAGTAAAGAGAAGAGCAGGGAGGTTTTAAAAGAATCCTTTGGGAGATAAAGAAGAGGGAGAAGATGCCTTTCATGCTGAAATCCCACGCCAACTGCCCCTCTGCCTGCACGGGCACCTTCTCCAGCCAAAATCCTGGAAGGATGAGAGAGGGAACAACATCCTTCCTATCCCCTTCCACAGTACCTGCAAATCAACTGTTAAACCAGGTAAATCAGAGCCCTTTGGGTGGTCACTCATGGTCAGCAGTGGACAGAGCTGGCCCACGTTCCCTAAGGCTGGGCCCAAGCCCTGTGGAGCCGATGCTGTGTGCGTGTGATCCCGTGGGAGCAGGTTGGACGCTGGCACTGGCTGGAAGGGCTCTGTGAGGATTCTGGAATTGCGGGCTGTGCCAGGGGGTGCTCAGGGGTGCCTGACCCCACAGGTGTCCCGCAGAGATGGGGGGTCAGACATCCTGAGCTTTGCTCCAAGGCCGTTTTCCTGCTGCGCTGGGAAAGACGAGGCAGAGCCAGGGCGGGGCAGCYGTGGGAAGCCATTCCCAGGGAATACTGGGTGGAAAATTCAGCTGTGGATTCTGCACTCTGCTGTCCCCCCGGGGCACACCAGCCCCGTGCTGGGTGGGTGGGATGAAGGTGTCTCCTGCAGCACTCCCATCCCGGCCCTTTCCCGCATTCCCAGGGCAGCCGTGGGGGACCAAGGCAGTGCCACCCCCGGCAGTGGCACRGTGACAGAGCCAGCACAGCCCAGCCAGGCTCTGACACCACTCCAGGCCCTCCAGCTCCAGCACTGTCCCTTGGTGGAGCATCTCCCACGTGGTCAGGAAGTGGCACAAGCTGGAGCTGGCACCTCACCCTTCATTTGGGAGTGAATAGGGCAGGAGAGGGAAGAGGCATCCAACAGGCTCTGGTCAGGAACGTGCTGGTGGAGCCTCACTGGGTCTGAGCATCCCCAACGTCACCAACCAGCCCAACATCACCCAGTCAGGGTGACCCAACATCAGTCCCAGTCAGGGACACCACCTGACAGAGAGAAGAGGAGGAGTGTGGGCAGAGGAGCAGCAGCAGCAGGATGAAGCCATGGGGAGGTGGTTTCCAGCTCTCACASGTCCATGGGTCACTCGAAGCTCTGGCAGGAGCAGTGCCTGGCAGGATGGCACTCGGTCACAGCGACAGGAACCTAAGGAGGCAGCTGCCTCGTGTGCAGGGCTCTGCTCCTCCCCATAGGGTGGTGACAGCCCAGCACCCTATAGTTCCCTGGAGCCGAGCTGGATAAGCTTGGGCTGGGAAGGAGCAGATAACCCTTCCTGCTAACTCTGGGAACAGAAGCCACTGGAGCCCTGTGGCGAGGGCAGGGGGAGTGCGGGGGCGTTTGCAGCGTGGGTACAGGAGCAGTGCTCTGGCTGAGTGGTGCTGCTCTCTGGCAGGGCTTACTTGGCCTTGCCCTCGCCCAGCGGGATCTGGAGCAGCGTGGGGGACTGCTCCATGATGCGCACCAGCAGCTGGTCGATGTAGTTCTCCAGCTCCTGGATGTGCTCCTCCTTCTTGCTCAGCTCCACCTCCTTCTGCAGCAGCAGCTGGATGAGCTCGTCGTGGGTCAGGTGGTAATACTTGGCTGACTGGTCCAGCAGGGCGGGATCCTGGTGGGAGCCAAGAGGAGCGTTCAGTGAGTGGAACTAAAACCATTGTTCCCATTGATGTTTGCACCATGCAGCAACAGCCAGAGCGGTCCTGCTTTCTATGTCTGTCTTTCCAAACCTGGGAAGGCTGGAGCAGCACAGGGGAGCAGGACCAAGAGACCTCRTGTGCTCATAAACCACCACTGAACTCCCTGCAGCACCCACAGGGCATCCTGGGAGCAGCAGGGTTGTGCTTGGCCTTCCACCCAGGTGAACCCCGCAGCAGCCTTTTCCACGTGAAGTTGGGGAGGCAAATGGAGTGGTAGGGGACAAAGGGATGGAGAAATAACCCTTGGAACAGCCTGTCCTCAGGTATCACACAGGAGCTTTGCTAGCCTCAACACGGCAGTGTTTGGAACGCATCCAGGTGAGCAAAGCTCCAGGGAGGACCTTCCTGTGCCAGGGTTAAGAACCATTCAGAGCATCCCTCAGGCAGCTGCTACACCCTGCACCTTCCATGGCTTGTGGAGACCAGGATGGACAGAGCTTGGAGCAACTCGGGATAGCGGAAGGTGTCCCTGCCCGTGGCAGGGGGTTGGAACAAGATGGTCTTCAAGGTCCCTTCCAACCCAACCCATTCCATGATTTTATAACCAGGGATTCAGTCACACACTGCACAATAAAACGCCCAAAGCAAAGCAAGCAATGGGAGAAGAACAATGGGGTGAGGAGGTGCAGACACCATGGAAGCCATGGAAGAAGGGASGCTGAGCAAGCAGGACCCTGGATCCACACACCCCCCGTGGCAGGACCCCACYCTGCCTCCTCCCACCCCAGCTTCCTGCCCTCTGTCACCAGAACCCYCGAGCAGCTTTGGCACAGTCTCACCTGGGGCAGGTCCCTACCTTTAACTTGGGGTCCGTTTTGTCCGGGTGGGTGGCCGGGGCCACGGGCTGGACATTGCTCGTGGTCACCGTCTTCAGCCTCTCCAGGCCATTGCTGAGGGCCGAGCTCAGGCTGGACCTGTGCTGCTGCTTCCTGTCACTGCAGCCCTCCTGCACAGCGCTGAGGGGCTTCACGGGGTGAGGGCTGAGGGAACAAGAGGGGGCACAGTTAACGCCCCAACTGCCGCCTCTCCCTGCGGATTTTACAGGGATGGGAGCCGCTAGGAGACTGAGGCCCAGCTAAACCCTCGTGCCTGTGCTGCCCAAAGCTCTCCTGCTCCAAGGAGAGGCAGCAGAGCAGGGCAGAGCCCGTGGAGCTGTTTCCACCCAGACAGGAGATAAGGAGCCCCAGCACACRTGTTTGGCTGAGATACTGAACAAGCCCTGAGCCCACACCTACGGTGCCCAGTTCCCCCCGGGAATGCTGGGGGTTCGAACCAGGCACTGGTGCAGCTGGGAAGGTCAGACCCAGGTCCAGTGTGATGAGAGGCTGCTGCATCCACTGCCCAGAGCAGCTTTTTGCTGCCCAGGAGCCCCCAGATTAGAGTCTGAGGTCACCACAGGTGCTCTAGCCCAAGAGGTGAATGTCACCTGCCTGGAAGCCACCACAGAATTTGTCCCCCTCCAGTGGGCCAAAAGSGAGGGTGAGGTGTCAGCTAAGAGGGAATTACATTTTCATTTATTTTTGCCTCATTCTTCACCCAAAAGGTTCTTTCTGGGCTTGAACAAAGTCCAGTTCCTTCCCAGTGCGATGGAAAGAGAAGTGACCTGATGCTACCTCCTGCAAGGAGCAGCACACCTGTGCACCATCCTGGGGATGGAAACCTCCAGACATCCATCCTTGGGATGGAAACACCCAAACATCCACCCRGGAGCTCTGCAGAGCCTCTGCTCTCACGGGGTGCAGCAGCCACCCTGCCAAGGAGACAACCCCAACTGCTGCCTGTCCCAGCGGTGCTGTCCTCGTGCCTCGTCCATGGTGGTACGATCAGGACACACCAAGGATGTGGAAATCCTCTTCAACCACGATGGTGCCTCCTGCTATCCATGTGCTGGGAGAGGACAGTGCTGGCAGCCACCAACCAGCTCCAACAAGACAAAGGATCAGCTCCTCCCGAGGGGCAGGCAGCGACCTCTTCCCTCTGGTGACCAGGGACAGGACCCAGGGAGTGGCTGGAGCTGTGCCAGGGGAGGTTTAGCTTGATATCAGGGAAAGGTTCTTCCCCCAGAGGGTGGTGGGCACTGAACAGGCTCCCCAGGGAATGGTCCTGGCCCCAAGGCTGCCAGAGCTCCAGGAGCSTTTGGACAACGCTCCCAGGGATGCACAGGCTGGGATTGTTGGGGTGTCTGTGCAGGGCCAGTGGGAACAGTCACCCCTGCAGAGCTGTGGAAGGTATCTTTAAAAATAAATCATTATCCCACTGCTTCCCTCTGAGGGTGGTGCGTGCAGGGCCTGGTGAGCAGAGCAGGGCTCTGCCCCCTCCATTTGTCACTCGGAGAGGATCCAAGAGCTGCAGACATTCCTCCACTTGTGTTTGTCCTGGGATAGCRGCACCAGGTCCTTCCAGGGCAGCTTCACACCTCACAGCCAGGCCTGAAGTCCTGAYGGATCTGCCAAGAAGCTGTTTCCAGCAGTTTCCATCTGCTGGTCCATGAATGTGAACTTGAGCGTGGACTTAGCTGCTCACAGGCTCCTGATCCAGCACTGCATCCCAAGTGGATCCGAGTCTGTGATGGAGCTTAAGGTGAAGGTGGAACTTCTCAGGGTGACACTGGGCCAGCCCTGTCCCCCTCTCTGAGCCAGCCTTGCCCTGTCACAGCTTTCACTGGCGCTCCCAAGGTGAKTGAGGAGCACAGTGAAAAACTGGGAGCATTTCCCTACAGCAGCTCCCAAATCAAGTCTTTGTCATCCCATTAAAATGCTCCTCACAGAGAACAAAACAACAGAGGACAAATCCAAGGGAATCCCTCTCTCATGGACAAGCTGCTGTGCCTGGAGCACCACACAGCACCCAAGGGCCAAATCTCCATGGAGAAAGTTCTGTAGAAGGAAAGGGAATGACTGAGCTCGGGATCAGATCTCCCAGGTCTATCCACGGGTGTGCCAAGCCACCCTCCAAGTTCCAAGGGCTCCACAAGAGTCACCAAGACTGGCACCTGATGTAACCTGAAGCCTCMGTTTCAGAATACAATGGTTCTGCTGCAGTCCTTGCATGAGGAAGGCACAGAGCAGCGTGTGCCACCACCCCTGTACCTGTCACATCCCCAGTCCTGTCACCTGCAAGCACCACAGCGTGCTGGGACAGTCCCACATCCGAGTTCTGATGGATGGACAAGGAGCTGCCGGGCTCCTCCAGGCAGCAGAGCCCCCAGGGCACRGTCACAGGCTGTCCTTGGGGTCCCTCCTGTCCCGGGGATGTGACACCTTCCCAGCAGTGCAGGCACCATCCCGCCCTGTCCCCAAGAGCAGCAAAGGACCCTCTGCACACCTGAGAGTTGCAGCTGATGCTCTGAACTCCCCCTTACCCCAGCAGCCACACAGGATGACCRAAGAGCCCTCTGGCCACGTGGGAACGGGCCACGGGACCCCACTCCCTGTTTCCAGCTCTCCCGAGGAGGCCCTGAACCCCTCACACCAAACTCCCACCATCCCACACCAGGTACTGGCCCCTCCTTCCCCTGCAGACACTTCTGTCCCAGCCAAGGCTTAATGCCCATTCCAAGGGTGAAGTCTGTCCTTTTTCCTTCCACCTTTTTTCTACCATCTTTTCTTTGTCTGAGTGCCACTGACAATCCCAACAGGAGATGATCCTGGAAAGGGAAGCATCGCCATGGGGATCAGGAAAAGGTCCCTTCCAGCTTCCCTCCCTCACCCTGTGACAATCATCACATCTTCCTGATCTTYTAAATTAGTTCAGATCCTCAGAGCCTTCCCCAGAGGCCTCAGTAACTCCTCAGAGGTTCTTCAGTCACAGCAAGTATCCAAACCAGAGGAACCACAGCAGGGAAGTTCCAGGACTTCCCAGCCATGTATCCCTACAGAAGGCAGCACTGATACCACAACCAGCTCTTGGMTCCGAGCCCATTCCCATCCCAGGAGCCAGCCAGGCCTAGATGGATGCACAGTTATGCCTGAGGATGACCATGAGCAGGTACTACCTACACAGAGTTCCRTACTTCCCTCATTGCCTCAATTATCCCTTTGGGATTGCAGGACACTTCTCTTTCCATGCAACATAACAGAATTCAGGAGGTTTCCGTGCAGCATCTCTGCAAATTCTGAACAAGGTTATCTGCTGGAGGATGAATAATCCAATTAAAAATGATTGGAGAATCTGGCCTAAACAAGAAGAAAAAATATCATCTGGCAGACCGAGCTCTCGCTGGTCTTTGCTCCCGACATCATTTTGCACCTCATGCCCGAGCCAAGGAGGATCCCCTTGTGGAAAGGCTAGAGCTCAGCGAGTTCTGCTGGCCCCATCCTCCCTCCCTTCCTCTCCCCAGGGCCACGACCAATCTTGCTCTTGGGCCAGGTGGGATTTTACCATTTCAATGCCCCCAGGAAGCTCCATTTGCCTCATGATCAGTGGGGCTGATCAATAAATCCCCGCTTGGTAGATCACTGGAAGAGTTTGACTCTTGGGCAGGCAGAGCCCAGGACAACCTTCTCCTGCCCCAGGAGCAGGGGAAACCAGGAAAACTCCATGAACTGAAAGACACAGAGCATGACCCCATGCCCTGAACTCACCAGCTTTGCTTCATGGCATTCCTACAGACCCACGGTTGACCTGAAAACAGGAACAGCCTCTTCTTTCCACCCTTCCCATTCCCACTCTCCTGAAGGCTAGATCCCACTTGCTTCGTCACCAATGGGCATCTTGGCAGGAGGGAGGGGAGAACAGCATTCTGCCCTGGTGAAAAAACTCTCTTTTTTTGGCTATGGAGAGAAGGAGGTTTTTAGTACCCCATGGGCACTTAAAGGGAAAGCAACCAAAGCTGAATGAATGGAGAGGGCAGGGGCAGCAGCTGAGCACATGCCATGAGGGAGCTCAGGACAGCAGTAACAGCCAAAGCTCTCCTGCAGCCGTGGAAAAGGCATTTATTCTGCAAGCACGGGCAAGACGATGGAGCCAAAATCAGCACCGAGTGAGGTGTGCGTGCGGTTCTGCTGGGGCAGCTCGTGGGTGCCTCGAACCCTTCGCCCYGGTCAGGGAAAACACGGGACACCAGCGGCCGTTCCCAGGGGGATCCCAGAGAGCCAAGGCTCCCGGCAGCTCAGGCTGGGCTCTCCGCGACCGCGGCGAGGCGCGGGAAGAGGAGCTGCAGCACCACGTGGAGCAGCCTCCTCGCGGCGAGCCCAACCGCGAGCCGCCGGCACCGAGCCGGGTCCTCTTCTCACCCCCGGCAAGAGCGGAGGGGAGACAGGGCTTCCCCTCTCCCCAACACACACCCTTGGCCTTCCCCGCGGTGCTCACCTGGTCGTCTGCTGGCAAAAGGGCTTCTCAGCCGGCCGTGTCTCCCTGGGCAGAACCAGGAGCGCCGAAGCTCGTGCGTCCCCGGGCAGCGGGCACGGGCAGGGCCGGGCGGCGGCGCGGCGGCTGGCGGGCACCCCCGCGGGCGGCGCGGCGGGCAGCGGGGGGCCGCGCGGCTCGGGGTTAGTGGCGGCCGCGAGGAAGGGGGTGGAGAAGGCCAGGGGCTGGCTGGCATGCAGGGAGGGAGGCCGGCCGAGCGCGTTAGTGGGCTGCAAGCCTCGCCCGAGGGCTTGCTCCTGCGGGCTGGAGAAGCTGAAGTGCCCCTGCTCAAGCTTCTCGGGCAGCACGGCTTGAACAGGGAGCGGGGCCGGGGGCTTCTCCACGAAGGGATTGCTCGGGGAGGTCGGGCTGAGTGCCAGGGTAAAGGGGTTTCTCAGGGCTGAAGCTCCCTGCCTGTGCCTCTCCTCCGCCCTGTCTGGCTTCCAGAAGTCGGCTTTCTTGCAGTCTATCCTGCTCTCTGCCCAGGGCCCCTCGGGCTCGCTTGGGGGGGCCCTGCCCTGCTCTGCCTCCTCGTGAGGGGCACAAGGCTCGGGCTGCTCTCCTGCTCGCCCCTCACCATCATCCCACACTGGCTCTGGCTGGGATGGACTCTCCCCACGGTCTAACCTTTGGGGCTGTGGGTTTGGATGCCCAGCTGCCTCCTGCTCTTCCAGAGCCGTCCAGAACATTTCCGACTGGCCCAGGTCTAGCTTGGAAGGTGGGTTTAGTCCTGAAATACTGAGCTCCTCAGGGAATGGCTCCTGTTTGGAGGCCGTCTCCCACTTGGCACTGTCTGTGGCCCCCTCTGTCTGAGGGGATAAGCGGGGCTGGCTCCAGCTCTCCTCAGCGCCCGACTGCTCCAATCCATCCAGGGAGAACTTGGATGTGCAAGTCTCGAACTGCTCAGCCACGTCTGTCTCGTTCATCTCCGACGGGTATTCCTCCAGAGAGGTGTCCCCTTTCTCCAGCTCGCTGGCTCCCGTCTCCACATCAGCTGCCAAGTCCGCAGCGGCAGCTCTGGCACCCTCGGACACTGGGAACTCGCTCCTGGCTTCAGCGGCGTCYGCTCCCAGTGCGGCTGGGCTGGGAGGCGCTGGGACGGAGGGCTCGCTGCTCCCACGGCTCCTCGGCAATTCCTCGTCTGCTCCCGGGCTCTCCCTGTCCTCCCACCGCTCCTCTCTGCCTCGCTGGGGGCCACCCGCCTCCCCCTCCTCGCCAGCGCCGGCGGCCGCGAACCACCTGGGGGGCTTGGGGGGCGGCACAGCCGGACCGGCCTCCGGCTCCTCCCGGCCCCGGGGCGCCGTCCACGGGGAGAGCACCACGCGCCTCTCGCGGATGTCGGAGCTGAGGCGGAGCAGGCCGTCGCCGGCCTGGAGCCGCATGCTGGCCTGCAGCCGGAACACCGACGCGCGGATGTCGAAGGCGCCCTCCTGGCCGGCCCGGGGCTCGGCGCCCGGCTCGGGGAACCCGCGCGCCGCCACGTCCCCCAGCGCCCGCGGGGGCGCGGCCGCCACGGCGCCGCCGGGCGGGCCTTCGGGGACCGGCTCCGGGGAGAAGGAGCTCCTGGGCAGCACGCAGGCGGCGGCACGGGACGAGCTCTGCGCTTCGCCCAGGAAGGGCGGCCGCGGGCCGAACGCGCCCTCGGGAGCCCCGCGCTCCTCGGCCGCGCTCGGGGCGCTCTCGGAGGGGTCGGGAGCGGTTTCCGTGGCTATGGTCATCCAGCCGTTTGTCCCTGCGCTGGAGGATCCCTCCTCACCGCTGTCCCCTGCCTCCCTAGCGCTATTTTCAGCGGTCGGTGCCGTTGAGGCCTCTTTCTCCCCGGGGTTTCCCGAGGCAAACGCGGCTGTCCAGACCATGGGGGTGCTGCTTTTCCTCCTCCTCGCCATGGACCCCGCAGACACGGGGCTCAGCACGTCCTCTATCACCGTGGCTTCCTGCGTGGTGCTCACCAGGTTGGCCCCCACGTCTAAACTGGAGAAATTAGTCCAAGATCGGAGAGCCGCAGGGATTTCAGCGCTGATGGGCGACTCGGGCTTTTCAAATGCTTTTGTGCCCTTCTGGCAGGGTGGCTCAGCTGATCTCTCTGTTGGGCTGGCTGTGTTGGGGTCGTCGATGAAAGCCATGCCCTCTGCTGCCACCGAGGCAAAGAAGTTCTCCTTGTTCCGCTCTGGTTTGAGCCTGCTGGTGGCAAAGGCATCAAAGGTATCGTCCCACTCCGAGAGCGGCGGGGGGCCGGCGGGGCCGGTGTCCGCAGGAGGGAGCTCTCCCGGTGTTGGGGGAGTGGTTTCTGGCACGGGGACACCAACGCTTGGGGCTGGAGACTCCCTCTCTGGGTCTGCCTGCCTTGGGGAGGCAGAGGGACTGCAATCCTCAGAGGAATAAAAGCTCCCAGCGACCTCTGTTGCAGCATGCGGCCCAGGCGGGAAACTAGAGAGAAAGTGAGTAGGTGAAGGAGAATTTAGTACCTGCTCAGCGAGGAGGTCCTCAAAGAAGGGATTGCTCTGCAGGGAGTTGAGGAATGGGTTGGTGGGGGACAAGCATCCGGCCTGGCTGTCTCCAGGAGCGGGAGGGAGGTTAGAGCTCGGCATGCTAGCGGGACGGGCAGCGGGACACGGAGCAGGGGAGCAGGGAGCAAAATGAGAAGGAGCATCTGAGCTGGTTTCTACCTGAGGAGACACTTCCAGGCTGTGGAGGGAAGACAAAACAGTCCTCCTGGTTAATGCTGTGACAGAGCTGTAAGCACACACCACACACACCACAAACGCTTCGGTCCAAGCAGGGCAATGACCAAACACATTCCTGGCTCTTGTTAGGCACAGCAATGATTATGGAGTCAAGGCGTGGAAAGGGCATGCACGACACAAAGGAAAGGGCAGCCCTTCTCCTAGGACAGTCCTCCACGTCCCCCTCTGTGCCTTGGCAAGCCCAGGAGCCAGAGAGGTTTTTCCCACCTCCTGCAGCCCACGGACTCRCTCAGTGTTTCTGTCCCGGTGCTGGTGGTACCAAGGGCAGGTGGAGCAGGCCAGGCTCTTGGATTGGGATTACTTGAACAGTAAAGGCACACTGGAGTCTTTCCCAGTTTRCCCCAGTGCCTCCTCACTGGTTTGCCAACAGTACCAGGGTGGGAGCACATACGGAGCTCCTGTTGCACCGGAGGGAGGGAGCACAGCTAAGGAACGAGATCCCAGCAGGAAGGAGCATGTAGCCAGGTCATGGCTGTCCCTGCTCCGGACTCTGCCCAGCCTCCCACATGGCCTTTGTCACATCACCTCTGGCCTGACATGCCGAGACCCCTGAAACCCCATGGGGGGTCCCAAGGTGGAAGGGATTCAGCACATGTGGAATTCAGACTGTCAGTCCCCTGCATCTCGCCCCAAGTGAGGCTGACAGCTCCTTGCTGCCTTTTCAAGGGGGACTGCGCTGACCTTCCTTTGGGATTTCGTTGATCTTCCTTTGGGAACAACTCCAGCCATGTGGAATCACCACCCCGAGGAGGCTCACCAGGCTCAGAGGTTTTCACACCACAAAGGGTGTGGTGTGGACACCCCACATCCCAGCTGGTGCTCCGACTGCCACGCTCCCTCCTCCTGGGCCCCCATCCCCTTGACTCACCCTCGGGAGGAGCAATCCCATCTCCAGGATAGGGGCACYTGGCCCTGCACCATAATAGATCCCAAGGGATTGCTGCGTCCTGCATCAGCCACGACCACCCAGCTTCAGAGAGGAATGAATCAATGAGTTGCTTTGCCAATGTGCACAGGGTACGTCCAGCTGTCGGGTTACACCTGGGATTTCCCTCCCGAGCTGCTGGGAGGGATCACAGGCGGCACTGGAAGATCACAAAGTTGCTTGGACAACTCTTTTCCTGTTATCGTGGATACACAAAACGCCTCAGACACATTTTAAAGCACAAAAATGCCATCTTGAGGCAAAAGCTGAGGCTGGTGATGGTGGAATTGGTTGGTCCCACAGCAGGGAGGGCACCAGGCTGGCAGCRCCTCGGGCCATGAATGATGCACCCACCACTGGGACCCCCTGCTCCCACTCCTGGCAGCTCCACAGCCCTTCTGAGCAGCTCCTTGGGAAGGTTCCATGTTTAAGCCATCGATGCCACCCAAGTCCCCCACCCCGGTGTGGAGGCAGGGAACACTCCCAGAGAGTGGCCGAGCACGACGGCTCCGCTCCAGCACCCTTGGGACACCACCCAGGCACCACTGAATGGAACTGGGAATTCAGGGACAAAGAAAAGCCTCAAACCCTTCATTTCCACTCAAACCTGCAGCTCAGTTTGGGGCACAGACAGCTCGTGGGTGCCCTCTCCTGCTGTCACAAAGCAGCAGTGGCCATGCCCAGCCCGGCCCTGCTCCGTGTCCTCTCCTGMTGGGATCAGGGAGGAAAAGCCACCATGGCCAGCCAGGAATGCACCCCACGGGTGACACCTCCGAGCAGCCCAGCTCCTCACAGGGGCTTTGAGCTCTGGGTGAGCACAGAAAGTCTCCAGAAGTTATGGGAGAAGCTGATGGACCTCGAGGCACAAACCACTCCAGACASCCCAGCAGCTGCACTCTGCTTGGAAGAAAACCTCTCCCAGCATTCCCARCCTGGAGATCAGCACAGGGTTGGACCTTTTTCCCTAACTGCCCTCAAATTTCAGCTCCCCAGAAGAGGAGCACAGCTGCTCATGACCCAAGGTCCAGCTAGGTGAGTTCACAACATCCACAAAGGAGTTTTAACAAGGCAAAACATGGCAAATTTTCCTTCCAAGCTGGAAAGGGAAGGTGGAAAGATCCAAGCTGGACCAGCAACAACCTCAGGGTGGTACCTYTGCTTGTCCTGCTCCTTGCTGGCACAGCTTCCATGCTTTGGTCCAGACTGAGATCCATCATTTGTGATTCTGCCTCAACATCCTTTAGTGCTGAGTCAGAGCATCCAGGGCCTGATCCAGCTCTGCTGGGCTCCAGCTCTAAATGGCTCTGGAGCATTAATCAGCTGCAGGCTCTTAATGAGCACTGGCTGCTAATGACCTTCCCAGCTGCCAGAAGCTGAGTGGGTGAAGTTCCCTCCTCAGGGGTGGCTGATGCCAGAGATGCTCCTTGCCTGAACTGCAGCAATCCTCACCTGCACAGGTGGAGGAACACCTTCAAGGTCTCCTCACACCCAGCAAAGATGATCCTGTCTTCATTCCCCAAGACATCCCAGAATGGCTGGGGTTGGGAGGGACCTTAGAGCCCATCCCATTCCTGCCCCTGCCATGGGCAGGGACACCTTCCACTATCCCAGGGTGCTCCAAGCCCTGTCCCTAGTCTTGGACACTYCCAGGGATCCAGGGGCAGCCATAGTTTCTCTGGGCAACCTGTGCCAGGGCCTGCCCACCCTCACAGGGAACAATTCCTGCCCAATATCCCATCTATCCCTGCCCTCTGGCAGTGGGAAGCCATTTCCTGTGTCCTGTCCCTCCATCCCTTGTCCAAAGACATGATGGGGCTCATGGGGTGCTGGACCTGCTGGCATTGGCTAAAGATATAAAGACATAACTTAAGTCCATCTTTTTTTTTTTGTCAGATTCTGGTTTTCCTCCTTAAACTCCACTGTGGAAATTTCCTTTCCACTTCTCAACCCYATTCCTGCTGAGATCCTCTGGGGTTTGTTCACGGGCTGCAAAAATCCCTCTCAGCTGCAAACTCCAGGCAGAAGAATCGTGGAATTGTTTAGGTTGGAAAAGCCCTCTAAGGTCACCAAGTCCAMCCATTCCCCAGCACTGCCAAGGCCACCACTGCCCCATGTCCCCAAGTGCCACATCCACACGGCTTCGAAATCCCTCCAGGCATGGGGACTCCACCCCTGCCCTGGGCAGCTGTGCAGGGCTGGACAGCCCTTTCCAGGAAGAAGTTTTCCCAATATCCAACCTGACCATCCCATGGGCACAACTTGAGGCCATTTCCTCAGGATCTGTGACTTTCCACTGAGATTTCAAATCGCACCGTTCAASCCCCTTCCATGGGATCAGCATCCCTGCTTTGGCCACCAGCACGGCACTGGCAGGAGACTTCTCTGCCCCCAAAAGCCCCTTGCCCGTTCTCCCTGCTGAAGGATGTTCTCTCCCTGGTGAAGGATGCTGGAAGTGCTCCGTGAAAAAGGAGCGGAGGCCGGCGGATTCCTCTAGAGGGAAACCTCCGCTTGCAGCAGCCTGATGGAAGCAGCTCTTTGCTGCACTGAAACGCTGACTCACCCTCCTCCTCCTCCCTCTCCTCCTTCTCCTCCCATTCCCAGCACTCGGCTCCGCCAGCCAAAATAAATCGCAGGTCCCTTCCTGCCCTCATTTATTTGTTTGGCAGCACTTCACAGACGCGTTCGAGCCTCGCAGCAATAAAAAAAAAAAAGGGAAATAAAATATTGCTGAGCAACCCCCTGATGGAAAAAGTCTATTGGAAACAGCCTGTTTGGTGCAGGGAGATTTCTCCCTCCGGATCCCAGCCTGGATTTCAGGCTGGGGGCAGTGCCCAGCTCTGCAGTCCCCAAGCARCATCCCTGGCCCAGCTGCAGGAGGGTGGGGGACTCTGCACCACGAAGAGAAAACAGCACATGCGCTGGAAAAGCAGGAGTTTGGGAAGGGCAGGGATAAATCCAGCCGTGATGGGCTGAGGGTAAGAGCTGTGCTGAAGCTCAAGTGGAAAATCCGTCCTAGGAGGGCTGCACCCAGGGATGTGCTGTGCCCTGCCACTCCCAACCTGCTTTCTGCCCCATTTTCCCACAGGCGTGGCTCACTTGGGTGGAAAATCAGCAGGATCGAGGTGCTGGAGGGTCCTGCAGCAGCTTCAAACCYGGCAGGGATCAGGAATTTCCTCTCCCCGCCATGAGCAGGGCTGGCACAGCAGGATTTGTGCAGGAAGAGGTTGGGAAGAGATGAGAACGGCAGCGCAGGACATTTTTGTACAGGGTGGGAACACAAGAGGGAATGAGTCAGGAATATATGTAAGTGCTGCTTTTAAAGAGGAATTCCAGAGGTGAAAGGACTGGATTGATCTCTAATAAATCACCTATAAATTATCTATAATAATTATCTGTGCGATAACCACTTTGCTCTTCCCTGGGGCCTCACCTGTCCATCACCCCAATGAAAATGGACAAATTCTCCTTTATAGACATTTTCCCCCAAAACCACAGGAATTTAAAAAAATAGCAGAAATTCGGGCAGTAGAAACCCAGGGAGATGCAAACTTCAAACGTCAATTCCCACTTTTAGGAGTGGGAGTGGTGCTGGGCTTTACCTGGACAGTTCCAAAGCACATTTGCCTCATCAGGGCTGAGCTGTGCCAGCTCTGGATCCGTCACCATCCTGTCCATCCCTGGGAAATGCAGGCTCAGCAGGAAAAAGAGCCTTTTCTCACCCTCACACTGATCCCACTCCATCCCTGACCGAGCCAGTGCAGGTGGGCAGCACTGCAGCTCTGCTGGATATAATCCCTGTGCCAGAGGTGCGATCCCGACGGCTTCCATGGATTAATCCATAGCATCCCTGTTATCCGTAACGCCCTGGTTTCACATCATGGCCTTCATCTCCATCCAACTCTGCAGCTTCCCAGGCTCTGCGCTGGAAGTCCTGTTAACTTTGGGAGGGGTTGTCACACACATCCATGTTCAATCCCACCTGATCCACCACTGCCAGCCTGTCCAAGGACTGTGCTCCGACCATTCAAAACCTCCCTCCCAATTCCAGCATTTAGGAAATGCACTCTTTGGGAGCACATGGAGAACAAGGAGGAACTGAGTCAATATTTGGCCTCCCTGCTGGATCCAAGGGTATGGACTCTGGGAAGGGGCTTGAACCTGAAAATGGAATGAATGCAACTGTTTTTATAGGACAGAGCACAATTTCTCTTTTCTCCCATTGCCAAGCCTAAGATGCAGCCCCATTTTACCATCGGGATTCTCCGCAGGAAGCAGGAGCTGCAGAGCTCTGATAACATTGTAGGAAACCCTGGGAACAGTTAAAGGATTGTTTTAGCTGCAGGCTTTGCCTCAAATAAACCTGCTGAGCTTCTTCCTCACATACAACCCTTAACCACCCGACCTCAAAAACAACAAACCCCAACCAGGCTTTTATTCAGCCTCCAAAGAGCAAACACAGTCTTCCTACTGCTCCCATTCCATCCAGAATCAAAGCCTGGGAGCTCACTTGGATTAGCAAAGCCAGGGATGAAAAGCAGAGCCTTTGGGACCTGCTTCCCTGAAAGGAATCAGGGAAAAGTGGGTGGAAATAAGGGCTGGAGGCAGAAATGTCCAGTTTTCTCCCCAGTAAGAGCAGGGACAGGTTTGCAGCACCAGCTCCCACACTGATGGCTCAGCAAAAACCACCCAGGACAGAACAAAAMCCCTTTTTATAAAGCTCAAGTTAAACCCGGCCCAAAGGCAGCAGCTCCTTATTTTGGGAAGGGTGTGTTTTCCAGGGGCAAGTGGTTAAAGATGGGCTGTGCCAAGCTGGTCTTTGCTGCAGGCAAGCTCAAACCATCCTTCTCATGACAGATCTTTGAACTAATTACAGGCTGAGGTTTTGGTCTTGCAAAGTGACTGATTTTGATGCTTTCTCACCAASTTCAGCTCCGGGTGAAACTCGACCTACCCACGGTGGGCAAAAAGGTGGGAAGATGCTGCTGGAAGGAGCCACAAAGCTGAAGTTTCCAGAGTCAGGAGAGCAGGAGGGAAAAAATCCTTTCTGCAAGTAAGTCAAGACCTAAAATTGCTCAATTCAGAGGCTGATTCTCTCCAGAGCAAAGGTTAATCCCTCTCTGGAAGTGACCCTGGTACCTGAACAGCTCCTCCAGCTGCAGATGGACATCAGAGAATCCCCAGAGATCAGAGAATCCCAGAATGGTTTGGGTTGGAAGGACCTTAAAGCCCATCCAGTCCCACCCCTGTCATGGGCAGGGACACCTTCCACTATCCCAGGGTGCTCCAAGCCCCGTCCAACCTGGCCTTGGACACTCCCAGGGATCCCAGGGGCAGCCACAGCTTCTCTGGGCAACCTGTGCCAGGGCCTCCCAAACCCTCACAGGGAACAATTCCTTCCCAATATTCCATCTAACCCTGCCCTTTGGCAGTTTAAAGCCATCAAGACCTAAAAAGCCCTTCAAAGGCTTTGACCTGAATCACYAGCGTGGACCACAAGGTTGTTCAGTGTAAGGAAGCAAAACACAATCAGAGAAGTCAGTTCTGTATAATTAAAATGAGTAATGATGTCATAATTAATGGCCAGGAAAAATGAAGCACCAGGACAAACCATCTCCCTGTAATGATGGAAAGGCCTTTTTGCATCAAATCAGACTCAGTCACCAAATGCTCCTCGTGACGCTCCCCAAAGGTTCTCATCTAACCCAGTGCAAATCCCTGGATGCTGGGAGGGAGAAATCCCTTCCCAGCCAGGCAGCTCCAGAACTTCCCCAACCTCCAGGAGACACTTCTCCCATCTCCTAGTTTAAATCCCCCCTGCTCCAGTCTGAGCGCATTATTTCCCATTTCTAATTGCAAACTGCAGTTAAAGCCCACTCGGCTGCTTCTAAACGCCCCAAAAGGGGGTTCTGTGAATTCCTTCCCTCCAGCTCGTGCTGCTTTGAAGCCATTCCTGTTTTTGGGAGAGCAAATCCCAGCCGGAGGAGCTGCTGTCACACGGCTCATCCAGGTCTCTCCTCACAAGACAGACGAAGTCCTCGGCAAAGCAACTCCAAGCAGAGCTCGGCTTGGGCTGAGCTCGRCATTAAACTGTGAGCACTGGAGTGGATCAAAAAACCACGGAGTGGAAACCCTCTGGGAAAGGAGCAACGCTGGGAATGTGTCCAGGAAGGCAGGGAGCTGTTGGAAACCAGCAGTGTTTAAGGACACTCCCGGTGATTATCCGCTGGGTTGGATGCGACGGGAACCAAATTCCAGCCGGATCAGACATCCCTGCCTTGGAATCTGTGTCCACCAAAGGAACTAGGCAGGCACAGCTCACAGCTGCCTCCTTCCCAGAACTGCCAAGCCCGGGGAAACCTGCTGGTTTCTCACCCATTTCCCAMGGAAAAGGCTCCAGAGGGAGATGCCGAGGGCAGCTCCTTCTCATCCCATCCCTTCCCATCACATCCCACGCACATGGTGCTTCCCTGGATGCCTCAGGCACTTGTGGAGTCCCTGCCTGGATACAGCAGGACTTTTCATGGCTYGATTTTTTTATTCTAGGACTCAAACAGCAGGTTTATTATCCCAAAATTAGAACGAAAAATTAAAAGAATGATCTTGAGTGGGAATACTCTGTCCTTCCTCAAGGACAGGATGCAGAGAGCAGAGTCCTTTAGGCTCCTCCACAAATCCTGCACTGAGATGTGACACCAAGCCATGCTGAGGGACGTGCTCATCCCTTTAAAAGTTTAACCCATGTGGGAACCTGGTTAGGTGGAATAAACAGGAGTGCCCTCCTCATTAAAGGAGGCTCAGACTGAACTCAAATCCTTCTGCTTAATAAATTAGGTTAAAGTCAGCCCAGATTAGAAAATCCCTCTAATAAATCAACCCTGGAGATTGAACCAGCTCTCGAGTGCTGGGTGTTTTCTCTGGCTGATTTTAACCCCATTTCCTGCCTCTCACTGACAACACCCTCGACCTCTGGACTCCCAGCTGAGCTCCGGGGGCTCCAGGGATGGACACGGGTGATAAATTCCTCACAGGAACAGCACGAGCACCACGGTTTGTGTGCCACAAAAACAGAGGATTTGGAGGGATGAATCACCACACAAAGCAAGAACAGTTACAGGTCTGTAACCGGGAGAAGGGGAGGCTGGCTGGGATGGGAGGAGGAAAGAGCAGGGCTGGGATTAGTTTGGAATATTGATAATAGCTCATGATACCAAAGTGTTGCACCCCCAGACCAGGCCTCCCCGGGTGAAAGGTTCATAAAAATAACGTGGTTACATGTCACAGTATCCCACACCCCAGCCTGGCGGCCAGGGGAGCTTTTTGAGCTTATTAAAGGATAATTATTCTGTATTTTCAGGCCACAGGAACACTTGGTGTGACCACGCTGAGCCTCACCTCTGCAGAAGGAAACCTCTCCATGGAGGGGATCTCTCCCTTCCCCACGTGGAAAACACATCCCACAAGGATAAACGGAGGTGGTTTCTGGCAGAAGCCAGGGGGGATCCAGGAAAATCCCCTTCCCTTGGAGTCACTTAAGAGCAAGGAAGCATCGTCCCTGCTCTGACCCTGCCTGAGCACCGGGCCCGGGAGCTCCGACCAGCGGAGCCGCTGGAGACGGGAATTCGGGGCAGGAATCACCGGCCTGGGCCCCCACGCCCCTGTTCCACTGACCTGGGTTTCTGRGGGGACTCTTTGGGCTCCTTGGACCCAAACCAGCCGCTGCTCTTACTCCTCTCCTCTCCCGCCGCCGAGGCGTGCGCGGGGGTCCCTTTGTCCCCCTGGCCTTTGCCGCCCGCGTCGCTCCGGCCGCCCCCGTGGTGGAAGAAGCCTCCCTTGGCTTTCTTGTCCTCCTTCCTGCTGTCCTCGTGCTGCTTGTCCTTGGCTGGCTCCGTGGAGAAGACCAGGGGCGCCGCAGCCTGGGTGGGCTTGCTCTCCAGGCGGCCGCTCTCCTCCAGCCTGGCCCTGCCCAGGTGGTTGCTGAGGGTCACGGCCTTGGTGGACACCTTGAGCTCCTCCTGCAGGGCCAGGCTGGGGGGGGACGGGATGAACCTGGGCTCGTCCCTCTGCGGAGCCCTCTCCRCGCTGCCCAGCCCCCAGGGCGCCTCGTGGGGGTCGGGGTGCAGGGGGGCGAAGCCGAAGCCCTCGTCCTGCCTCTTGGGGACGGCGGGCACGGGCAGCGGGGCGGAGCCGGGGGGGGCGCTCAGGGGGCTCCTCGGGGCTGGCTCGTCCCCGTACACGTGGCTCCCGTTGATGCAGAGGGAAGAGCGGGACACRGGGTCGTTCTTTGGCTTCAGGCTTTGGACGGCTTTGGGCTCCAGCACCGGGCTGACCTGGGACACGTCGTCGCTGAACGCTCTCTTGTGGGTCAGCTTCGGGGACGGCAGAAAGTCCTTCACTGCGGGAAGCAAACACACAACACGTGAGGCCATGGGTACAACAGGCATTGTTATCTTCCACCTGCCATCATCAAAGAGATCTGGGAAATCATCCTGCCCTTCTCCCTCCCGGGCCCCACGGGATTATAATCAAATTCTTGGAAATGCAAAGCACAGCTCACAACTATGCAGCCATACAGGAGACACGATATTGTCCCCGAGCACACCAGGGTAGGACCCTGAGAGGAGACTCTGTAAAACGACAAACCCATTGTCTGAGAGGATCTGAGATTGATAAGAAATGCAAGCTACTCCCCAGAAGCTCCTTAGAGGGTTCTAAAGCTCCCACGTGACTCAGGAGTTTGCACTGAACAAGAGCTGACAAGGCCATGAGCTCCAGGCYGCTGCTTGGTGTGACAAGCCAGGAGGGTCCAGTGCCTGCATCACCCTCCCACCRCCTTGAGGGTTGGACTTGATGATCTTAAAAATCTTTTCCAACATTAACAATTCCACAGTTCTATGACCTTGTGGCACCTGCCAATTTCTTGGGTTAAAAATCACGGAGGACCCGAGGAGAACGACTGACACACAGCCGCTCTCCCCTCCCAGCCGGGGATGCTGCTTCCCCCACAAAATCATGGAATGGTTTGGGCTGGAAGCAACCTAAAGGATCACCCAGTTCCAACCCCCTGCCATGGGAAGGGAAGCTCCCAGCAGCTGGAAGGTTCATCCCAAGGGTGATGGGACCAGCACGGGATCGTCACCCAGCAGAAGCCACGCGGCCTCCCCGGGGACTCCCACCCAACCTGGCAATGTGCTGTCTGCAGCCAATTAAACCATTTAATTACATATTTGTTTCCAAGGGAGAATTAATTCCCTACAAGGGCCTTTTTTGTTTGTAAATCACCGCCCTGGGAGAGCCAAGAGCTCAGATTGTTTTAATCACCGGAGCCGGCCCCGCTGCCGCTTTGCCTCCAAGCCGGAGGCAGCTCATTAGAGCAGTGACCCAGGGCAGGGCCGGCAGCCCCAGCCCTGGCCAGGGCCTTCCTGGCACTCACTGCTCGGAGAGGCTGGGAAGAAACTGCCCTAAAGAACCCTCAGATCCAGGGAGCTCACGGTGCAGCCACGGAAAAACAAAATCTGGGATGTTTCCCCTCGTTCTGGCAAACGCGTCAGTGCCAGCACGCAGAAGGTCTCAGGGGTTTGTGCAGGATGTCACTTCTGAGCCTGGAGAAAAGGAGGCTCCGGRGGGACCTTCTGGCTCTGCACAACTCCTGACAGGAGGGGGCAGCCGGRGGGGTCGGGCTCTGCTCCCAGGGAACAAGGGACAGGACAACAGGAAATGGCCTCAAGCTGTGCCTAGGGAAGGTTTAGGGAAAATTTCTCTACTAAAAGTGTTGTCCAGCCCTGGCACAGCTGCCCAGGGCAGGGGTGGMGTCCCCATCCCCAGAGGGATTTCAAAGCYGTGTGGATGTGGCACTTGGGGACATGGGKYAGTGGTGGCCTTGGCTGTGCTGGGGGAATGGTTGGACTCCATGATCTTAGAGGGCTTTTCCAACCTAWCCAATTCCATGATTCTGTGACTGGGTAAGCAATTAGTTAACAGATTTGCAAGAAAGTCCCAACAGTCTCTTACAAAGAAAGGAAGGGGGAAAAAATGGGGGGGATTATCCCTTATCCTCTTACCAGAGCGCTCCGTGGACAGACTGCCATGTCTGCTCGGGGATTTGGTTACCTCAGGAGCAGCGGCTGCCAAGCTCAGGCTGGCAGAAGAGATGGTGCTGTCGGATCCCAGGGAAGTGTTGGATTGGGTCAGGGACGACTTGCGCAGTTTGTTCTTCAGGAAAAAGCCCTTGACTTTGGACTTCTTGCCGCCGAGCTCGTAGTCCTCCTCCATGTCCAGGGCTCCCATGCTGCTGGGGATGATGGCAGAGGCCGACTCCAGGTCGTACTTCTTCTTCCCTGTCACCTTGTCCTTCAGCTTCCCGAAGGGCGAGCGCGGCTTGTCCTTCATGGACAGGTCGAACATGCTGGCAGTGAGGCTGTTCCGTGTGAACTGGATGCTCACCAGGATCTCACCGCGCTCCTTCTCCTTCTTCCCAGCCTTGGAGTGCAGCTTGTGCCACCTGGAGCCACAGAGGAAAGAAAAGAAAAGGTTCCTCTGTCATTTCCAAGAGCCACAAGCCAGAAAATCTTTGGAGAAGATGCTGCTGGGTAGGAGATAGCGCCAGGGCTTATCCAGCATGAGTTTCTCCATGGAAAGGGTTCTTAAACGTTGGAATGGGCTGTCCAGGGAGGTGGTGGAGTCCCCATCCCTGGAGGTGTCCGAGGAACAACTAACTGGAGGTGGCACTCAGTGCCCTGGGCTGGGTGACAAGGTGAGGATCGGGCACAGGATGGACTCCAGGATCCTGGAGGGCTTTTCCAACCTCAGTGATCCTGGGATTTCAACCCAAGTGTCCCAGATATCATCTAAACCCCAAGTCAGACACACAAACACCACACACAGAGGTGTCACACGGGATCAGACCCCTCCCTGAGGCATCTGGAGCTCCATGTCCATGCCTGTCCTTATCCCAAACGCTGCCCTTCCACTAAACAACCTGGAAAACCCCATCCCATTCACCCCACTGGCAGATACCACCAGGCTTTTCCAGGGAAAGCTGTGAGTCCATATTTGGAAGGAGACAAAGCCGCCGGCCTTTTGTTCTTGTGTTTAAATATCCCAGAGCCGGTGACTCCAGGGATCCTTCCAAGCAGAGACTTGGCAAAGGCATGGCAAAGGAACTCAACAACATCCGTTAAACCAGCTTTCTGCCAGACCTGCCGTGTCTCACCCCAAAGAAAGATGCTCATGTTTGCCTGGAAGTGTCCTTGCATCAAGTACTTGGAGGATGATGTATCCTGGGAGCTCTTTGTGGGAAGGAGGAGCTGCCCTGCAGCTCCAACCCCACCCAGCCCAGGTTACCGCCCTGGGGGAAATTCCCACATTCCCACTGCTGGCCCATGGAATTCTCCTGCCCGGTAAGAGCTCGAGAAGGAGCTATTTGCCATATCCAGCACAAAGCTCCCACTGACTCCGCAGTGGATTACTGGGAACGCTTCCCTGCTGTCCTGCCCTGCACAAAACCCACRACAGACTTTGCTCCCAAGCTTTGCACACAGAAATGGAAGGAACATTGGAAAAGCCTCCAAACCATTCACTGCACAAGGCAAAAATACTCCCAACCTCCATTTAGGTCCCGATGCTTCCCCAGGGAATGGCCTGGGAGCTGGCAGGACATGGAGCAGCCTCTGGTACTGGATGGGAGAGGGGTCTGGATTCCTGCCAGCGGGAAGAACAGTGGGACTGGGGACACCAAAGCAAGACATGCCCAGAGACACCTTCTGGTTCTCCATTTCCACATTCCAATAGGGCAGCACCAAACACAGGCCATGAGGGAACTGTTTCTTCCTGAAAATCTCTTCACTCCCTTCTCCTCCCACAGGATGCTCCATGTTTCTGCCCCGGTTCCAGGTCCTGCTTCCCAGAGCAAGATGAGCAGGAATCCAGCTCAGCCACTGCCCTGGTAGCTCTGATCCCTCCCAGATCTGAGTATTCTGGGCACAGACACAGAATTAAATCCCAGTGAGCCATTCTTATTCCCACCACTCACTTATCCCACCCCACCCGATGCCCACTGCAAAATTTTCAGTACCCAGGCTGCAAGCTTGAAAATATCCAGACAGGAAAAAAAAATCCATGGAAAAAGGGAGCATTAACCCGTTAGAGCAAGTCACCAGCAACAAAACCAGCCCAGAACAGGCTGATCCACTGCCAGGGAGCAGGAGCAGGTGGATCAGGAGGACACTTCCCAAAGGGTTGGAGGGGAAAAGGCTGCCTGAAACATCTAACATTGCATTGTTCACTTTAATGCAAGAGCTGGAAGCAGTTCAAGAGGGAAAGGCTGCAGCAGCCTGGCAGCTGGGAAAGGAGAGATCTGGGGGCTGAATCATTTCCCAGAAAAAATAAAGAACTCCTGAAAGGAGTTTTTATACCTTACATCATCCCATGGAAAAAAAAATACAGAGAATCTGGGTGGATTAACATAAGGAAAGGCAGGAGCTTCCCAGGATGAGATTGAACAGCACAGACATGCTCCCAGCACCTCCCATCCCATCACTTCCAACCTTGAGAGCATGAAAGGGAATTTGGGTGCTCCGCCTGAGCCRCTCCAAAAAGCAGCCGTTCAGGGAAAAACCTCTGCTTGTGCTGGCGTGGGATTAGGGAGCTATTTTTGGTTCCCAAGACCTCACCAACAGCCAGGACTACACCTCCAACAGGCAACAGGGCTATTTTTAGGCCGAGCTCTAAGTTTGTGGCACAACAGGAGCATTTGGAGGATTAAGTTGTTCCATGTCGTGTATTTGGGGTTTTTATGAATCAGCTCCAGTGGAAACAGGAGGTGCAAACAGGGCTGGGATGCAGCAGAGCGGGATCAGGGAAGGTTTCATGCCCCAGGCAGCTACACACAAACTCCCACAGCACCTTTCCACCATTAACCCCATCCCACAGCCCTTGGTTTCCCAAATGTCTTCCAGGAGCTGCCCCCGGGAGAAGTCCTGGGTGGGGGTTTCTGGATCGGGGCCACCCGAGGTCACATCCTGGAGGGGGACATGACCTCTTTTATGGGAATAGATGCCACACCTGGAAAACAAACAGCTTCTGCCCATGAAAACCCTTTTCCAGCTCTGAGAGAGCAGAACTGGGTTAGATCAGTCAGACTCTGGAGCACAGGGAGATGGAGGAGGCCGTGCCAAGCACATCCAGCAGCAGGGATCCACAAGGATCTGCTTCTTGGGGGTGTCTTGGAGGCCACAGCTGGGATCCAGCTCCTCACTGGAGGACACCCAGGACAAGCCACTCACCTCCTGTCACTTGCTCCAASAGTTCTTAGCAGGGTTTGGAGAGATCCCAACCCCACACAGGCTGTGAGAGTTACAAAGTTTAAATTAAATCTAAATTAAACTGTCAGTCCTGTCCCAGAGCCAGAGCCAGAGGGGATCAGGAGCAGGATTGCTCCCAGCAAAGGAGATGTGCCCCACTCTGTGCTCCTTCCCTTGCTCCCTACAGCTGGAATGTGCYTCCCAGAGGATGGAGCCTGCTGGATCAACATCCTTCTGCTCTGTGGGGAGCTGCTCCTGCCCCCCTGCCCTGCCAGGGGACGTCCTGCTCAGACCCCTCAGCCCCAGGCACAYGGAGAGCTCGGGGACATCTCCAGTGTGGCACATCCAGGGAATGCAGCTCGAGCCAGATGGAAGACACAAGGAAATCTGCTTTTCCTAAAAAATGTGTGTTCTTCCCTCTGACACTCCATGGATCCAGCATTCCCCGTGCGGGGTGTGCATCCCCAGAGCGGGGGATCCCGGGATCTGCCGTCCACGCGCAGGGAAGGGTCTGGAGAGCACCCAAGCCCCGGGATGGCCGAGGGGGAAGGAAGCAGCGAGTCAGCCGAGATGGGCTGGAGAGGAAACCTCAAACAGAAAACTCCCCCAAAAGGGGAAGCAGCTGGAGGCCCTGCGAGCTCCAGGGCAGCTCCTGGAAAGCAGACGAGCTCCGAGGGGTTTGCACCTCCCATCGCACTGCTGGAACAGGGATTGGGAGCATCCACGTGTGGCAGAGGCCTCCCCAGCCCCCACTGCGGGGCTGTGCACGCTCATTTAGGTCACCGTGGTTAACGAGCACATCCCAGCTCTCTCCAGACRCTCCCAGTGAATCCCTCTCCTCTCTCCTCCCACTCCTCCCCACCGAGAGTCAAAGGCAGCAGTGCCAAAGGCAGGTTTGGGAGACAGCACCCGGCGTCTATTTTTACATTTGCTGTTGCCAGGATCAGTCAGAGGCACGGAGAGCAGCACACAGAGCCCTGCTGGATCGCCAGGCTCCCAAAAAACACGTGCTTCCCTCATCCTCCCGCAGCATCCYGACCGGAAAGGCTGAGCAAAGGGAAAAACRCTGGCGTGGAAACAGCAGCMCAGGAATGTTTGTAAGGAGGGAAAGCCACCCCACGGAGGATGAGGACAGGCTGGATTTGCTCAGGGTGAAGCCCTTCCCTTTTCCTCTGCTCTTTGTCCTCCCCTGGCCCTGGTGGCTCAGGGACCCCCCCACTCCAAGAAACATTCCAGTGGGTTTTGGAGCTACAGGGGAGAAATGCTTGGGCGCTGTTTACTCYCCAACAGTGAGAAAACTCGTTTGGGTTTGGGACAAGTGGGCTGGCCCAGCGCCTCCTGGGATGGGAGAGCAYGCTGGGATGAGCAGGACACAGAGCCACCCCCGACAGAAAGGCAGCACTGACCCTGATCCAAGGTTTTCCACCACCTTGTCCCTTCCACGTCCCCCTCCTGACCAAATAACTCCTTCAGCACAAAGCCAAGCACAAAGCCAAAGCCTCCATCCCATCAGCAGCTTCACAGSTCAGCATCCCAAAGCCCTGGGGTGATCCAAGCTCATTTCACTGGCTTGGCATTTCCAATGGACACTGGGATGAGATCAGGAGAGCAAGGCAGTGCACTGAGCATGGCTCAGAGCTGCCATGGGCACCATCCTGCTCCACTTCCAGGGGGGCTATGGGTTGCTCCAAGAAGGATCACCTTTGCCCTCCAATGGCTCTGGCTGGGGTCCCCAAAAGATTCCCGTCCAAGCTCCAGCTCAGCCGGACCTGCTGTGCCCCACCAGACCTGCTCAACACACCCTGGGCACCAGGGCCCCCAGTTTCACTCTCGGACTGGTCCCAGTGCCTTGCCAGCAGGGAGTGCCAGGGAGGTTCCTTGGGGAATGAAGTCCCTTAGTGACTCCCGGGGTTCATGGATGCACAAGGGAAGGAGGCACAGCTGGAATGCTTCTGGAGTGCTTCAGGTGCTTYCCCAAAGCCTCCCAAAGCCACTGAGCCCTGTCAGGGTGGGTGAGGTTCACCCTAAAGCGAGTAGAAATTCTCTTGCCCTGCCCAACTCCGAGCTGCAGTYGGAGACAGACACATCCCAACCTGGAGCCAAAGGCTCTTCCCTGACTGCTCCAGGCTGGCATTTACTGCTGATTCATCCCTGCAACAAGGTCAGCCCAGGTGGGCAGAATAGCCCCAAGTCTTAAATTAAGGATCACTTGGAGTTCTACAGTGACAGATCAGGGCATGGAAAAGCCGATCCAGGGAAAACGCTGACGCTGGCTCCTCTTGGCACGACCCCCTTGGGAGCCGAGCATGGGGACATTGCCCTGAGCCCAGAGCTGAGGCAGCTGGGCCAGGAGGAAGCTCACCTACCCGGGAGGGGAAGCACAGGGTGGAAAACAACCCAACCCCGGGGAATTTTGTGCTTTTTTGTCCAGCTCCGTGTTCCTGCCACAGCTTCCCCCCCGGTGCTGGGAAGCTTTTCCGCAGCGCCGCTTCTCGTGTTGGTTTTGGATGGCTGATCCTGCCAGGTGATCCCTGAGAGCTGCTGAAAGCACAGATGGAAAATAAACACAGGCTGATTCCCCCGTGGATGGAGCAGCTGAGGTGGGAAGTTCATCTCTCCAAATGTTCTTCCAAGAAGTGCTCAAAAACAAGGCTTGAAGGAACCGAGCCCCAGCTCGTTACACAACGAGGCAGCTCGGCCCTGCTCCTCTGACGGCTCCAGCTTCGACAGGACCGGCTCCAGAGGTGCTGGATGTCAGGAATGAAGAGCAGGAGCCGTTGGAAGGGGAGGAAGAGGATGTGGCCCTGGGTATGGTGCYGCTGCTCCAAGTGATGTGGGAGCACCACTGGGATAACCAGGAACCCGAGTGAGAAAATCCCAGCGCCGACTGGCACTTGCATCCATGCCCTGCCRAAGGGCTCAGCCCATGACTCACAGGCCAGGAACAGAGATGTTTTTACTCCAGTGGGACTCAATGGCAGGGAACAGCCAGGGAAAAACCAGGGAAAAACAGCAGGGAAAACCAGGGAAAAACCCAGCCCTGCTTGTGTCCCCAGGCTGTGCTCTGGGGTCGGTGCTCCGGGCACGTGTCCTGCAGCACCTCAGGGCTCCAAGGACAAGGCCCATCCTGGCAAGGCCAGAGCCAAGCAGGGGGATGGGATYGCATGAGGATGGACAATTTTTGGATCAAGATAGACACCAGGGATGGAGGAGAGCTCTCCGGCACCAGGACAGTGCTGGCATGAGAGCATGGGCAGTAACTTCATCTCAACTCACTCTGGGCTAAGAAAATCCRAGGCTTTTCCTCTCTCTAGCACAGGACGGACAGGTGGGAAGAGGGAAGGAGGCAAGATTTAGGGAGCTGTAAAACGGAGCATGAAACATTTATGACTGGAGACAGCAATACCAGGAGTCAAGGATGTGACCACCTCAGCTGGATTTATCCAGTTCCACTCCACAGCACCCAAGGTCTGTGTCCTCCAGCTGCCAACCAGCCCACAAACCACACTYGTGGCCACCGAGTGACCTGAGCTGCCTGGGCACCACAAGGCAGGGGACAAGGTTTCCTCCCAGTGTGAGGATGGCAGCGCTGCTGATCCCCCGCCYGCCGGCACAGGAATCCAAAGTTAAACCAACACCAGCCCCGAGCTGACTCTGCAAGACTGCACAGCACCAGGAGCTGCTCCGCAGGTTCCCCCGGAGCAGCTGCTCCCGGGAGCCGCTCCAAGGGCACAGGGAGGGCAGGAGAAACACGTTCCTGCTGTAAATCCTTCCCCACTTCCAGCTGGGAAATGCATCACGGTCTTGCACAGAGAACCCAGAGGCGATAGGAGGCTTGGGAACATCTGTTCCCCAAAGGGACACCAATCCCACAGGAAGGGACACCAATCCCACGGCTCCACACTGCCTAAAACACCGGCTACACCTGCTCTGGCAACAGGTCACTCACGGATTGCTCATCCATCACATCAGCCCGCGCTCAGGAGTGAGTCAAACATGCAAAAAAGGGCGAAAAGGGAAAAAGGAATGAATCCTGAGCCCAGCAGCAGGTTCCACACCTTCACCCTCAGTGGATTTGTCAGTGAAGAGACCCACGAGCTGGGAATCAGAGCCGGGGAGGAGCCCACAGGATGCTGCTCCAGGGATGGAGTTCCCAAATCCCCATCTCGGGCTGGGAAGCCAAACCCCGTGTCCCAACCAAGCTTCTGATGGAGCGAGCACATTCCATGGAAGATGTGAGCACACCTTTGCCAGGCACAGGCTCCAACAGGCCCCAGGACACAGAGAGAGGCACAGCAGTGGCTTCAAAGCCAGTTTCACCTGACAGACCTCATGTGGGGAGGATGCCAGGTTTTCCTTGGACTCCTCCACCATTGAGCAGATTCCCCCAGGAACCACGAAGAGCATCCCCCAAAAACTCTCCCTCCTTGAGGGGCAGAGCCCACCCTCCCTCCTGCTCACCAAAGACTGCCCAGAAGGCCTTTGCCAGGCTCTGTGGGGAAGGGAGGGAGTCACCCAGGAGGCTCCTGGAGCATGGGCTGAGCACAGCTGAACTCAGCACATCCAACAGCACCAGCTCCCCTCCTGTCTGGAGCTCTGTACCAGCAGGATCGAGGTGTTTTCCAAGCTGCTGCAGGTTTTTCTGCAGCTGGAGGCCATCAGGGCCCTGGAAAATCCGTGTGAAACACGGGAAGAAACCTGAGTCTGCAGATTTCTGGGTCTTAAGATGATGGAGGGTGACGGGCCAGCGCTCTCAGCCATCGACACACCAAACCCGGAGTGCCAGGCTTGCAAAGCTGGGATCAAACCACTCATATATTTTAAAATATCTTTTAAAAACAAAAAAAGCAGAGTTTTTTCCTGCAGCAGAACAGAGCAAGGGCCTTAAATGCCTTAAACCAGCACTGGGAACGGGGTGAAAATGGGGTAACTGGGCAGGTAGGAGCAAAATTACACCCTGTGGAGCACCTTGGCACCCTGCCCTGGGCTCCYAGCTAGGGGCAAACACTCGCCTGGGATCAGCTGGCCACCAAGGCTGTTATCCCGTTATCCACCAAGGATGTTACCCCAGCCCTGGTCACCAAGGATGCCCCGTTATCCCATTAACTACCAAGGATGCTATCCCAGCCCTGGCTGCCCTCCGTGCCTCCCGCAGCAGCACCCTGACCTGGATTTTGGCAGCACCAACYCCTCCCCCCCTGCAGCATTTCCACGCTCCAGGGCGTTTCCTGCCTCAGCCCAGACACAACAACCCCTCAGAGCTGCATTTTCAGCCCCAAAACAAGGACTCCATCCCAGTTCAGGGCATCCAAGGAGCTCCCTGGTGCTCCCGGCCACCTCGCAGACCCTCACCAGTCTCGCTGGGCACTCTGACCACGGGGAAAAAGGGCTGGTTGCCCTTGGATTAGAACTTTGCATCCCAGATCTATCCCAGAGCAGCAGTTTCCTCCCCACCCCACTGCAAGGTCTGTTCCTCTCCTGGGCCTAAGGACAGACGTGCCAAGGACAAAACCGCAGGGACTCGGCCTCGGCTCCGGCCCCAGTGGGAGCTGAGTGAGCTCCGACCCTGGGGGTGAGAATCTCCCCCGGGAAAGGCAGGAGGAGCCAAGGCCACGCYGGGAGTGATAACAAGCACCAGTCCCAGGGAGGTGCCACAGCCCCGAGCCACTGCTAATGATCTCCTGATCTTAATTAAATGAGAGAAGGAGATACCATATAAGCACAACATGGGCTGACCGAGGTCCAGAGGGGCTGGAGGAGGAGATGAGAGCGGGTCCATTCCAGAGGAAACACGAGGACAGTGCGAGGGAAAGCATTTGCCACAGCAAGGAGGGGATGTGATGGTCCCACCAGTGAGGGGAAGGGACAAGTGCCTGGGGTGGGGCTCAGTGAGGGAGYCCTTGGCAGGGTTTGGGGACCATCCCTGGCCCTGAGGGAGCTTCTCACCCCTCCGAGGTCCCAAGACTGCTGAACAGGTGGGCAGCACCCATCACTGGGCAGGATGAAGGCACTTTGGAGCGCCTCTGGATCAGCCCTTTCCTTCCCCCAGCCTCCCTGTCCATGCCAACCCACACAGCCCCAGGCAGTGCTGCGGCTCACAACCTCCTTCTCCATYGTCTCTGGCCCCATAACAACTTCCCCCCAAACCCAAGGAATTCCCTGTCCCTTTCCCACTGAGCCTCACCCAGAGGAGCTCCATCAAGACATGGAGCAGAGAAGCCCCAGTGGCTCCAAGGACTTCGGCTGGGAAAGTGGAGCAGCCAAAGGAAAAGCCTTTGCTGATGGAGAGGGAGCAGAGTCCCATCCTGCTGCCAGGGCGGGGATGCTGCAGCCCCACCCAGAGCCCTCCAAGCAGGTCCCTCACAGCTGGGGAGGAACAGGAACAAGAAAAGGGAAGTGCAGCACGGAAGGGCTTAGGGGAACTCGGGGCTGAGCTATTTCTGCACAGGGAACAACTCCCCCAGACAGTTCCCTGTCGCAGAGGCACCGGAGGCCGCAGCTCCCGGCCCAGACAGCAGCCAGGGAGCAACTGCAAGTCACTGCAGGAAAAGCAGAGCCAGGAATCCTGATTCCTGCTGCACTTACTGTCCCCTTAAACACGAGATCCCAGTGCTGCAAAGCCCTGGATTTTGCTCTCTGGAGATTGAGCTCGGGCAGGTCGGTGTTTGCACGGCTTTAACCTTTCCCATTTCCCATTCTCCAATGGGCTGGGAAGTCTTTGGGACAGAAAGCAAATGGAAATGGTATTTCAAAGGGGAGAGAGCAGGGAATGACAATTAAGGGCTTGCTTTACGCAGCCCAGGAAAGCTTGGATGTCCACTGCTTCCCCCCACCATCAACCTCACAGCCCATGGAGCAAAATCAACGATATTTTGGGTTCCCAGGCAGGGAKATCCAAGGTCCAATCCCGCAGGTGTTCCCAGGCACCTCCTGTCCTCCTCAATGCTGAGCCTCCAACACACAGCCCACCCAAGGGATGCTACACCTTGGCCCAGGGGAAAGGTCTCCAACCCCTTGGAGAGGGACTCTGGACATGGGATGGAGGGACAGGACACAGGGAATGGCTTCCCACTGCCAGAGGGCAGGGATAGATGGGATATTGGGAAGGAATTCCTGGCTATGAGGGTGGGGAGGCCCTGGCACAGGCTGCCCAGAGAAGCTGTGGCTGYTCCTGGATCCCTGGAAGTGTCCAAGGCCAGGTTGCTCCAGGGGCTTGGAGCAACCTGGGATAGTGGAAGGTTCCTGGCAGGGAGTGGAAGCAGATGAGTTTTATGGTCCCTCCCAACCCAGCCACTCTGGGATTCTCTGACTCCATGAAAACCCAGCCTGATGTGTGTTGGATGGAGGCTTGTTTGGCTGGATGCACTTCCACCTTTCCCAGATGGCTGTTGATGGGGTGGGTGTGGAGAGGACACTCCCTGGCTCRCTGCCACACCACAGGGAAGGCAGGATGAGCCCCCACGGGGGACTCCAAGGACATTTCCTGGATGTCGGGAAGCAGAAGCCACAACTGCCTTGTGAGTTCCCAAAAGTCTCTCTTTTCCTGGGCTGGATCCTGGTTTTGCAGGGACTGACTACGTGCCAGAGGACAGGGAACTGCAGGACCGGGTCAGGGGAGGGAGGTGAGGACCAGGAGCATCCTGCCCGGGCAGGACCACGGCCCAGGGTTCTTTGGACGAGGAAAGGCTCAAGCGGAAAGGCAGGAATGATGCTCGGAGCTGGCTTTGCTGCCAATCCCAATCCCCGGAGCTGGCTGAGCGTGGGACAAACCTTGGGATGCCCAAAAAGGCCATGAGAGCTCCCAGGCTACTCTTGTGCAACTCCAGGAGTTGCTTCTCTTCTGGCAAAGCACCGGGATGACTGACACTGAGCTGCACGAGGAGCTCGTAAACACCCCCGGCCTCCCCACGGCTCCTTCCCGGAGAGGAGCCCGAGCCTGACGGAACATTTTCCAGCGGGCCGAAAACAAGGATAACAATTATCACCGGTGAAGTCTCTGTGCAATAAAAATCAGCAGGAAAATGAGMGCAAGGTCACCATGCTGACAATGGAGCCTTTGCCGAGGCGGGATCCCATTCCAGCCGGCAGCAGTGCCGTGCCCGGAGCGAGCAGCACGGCTGGGATCCCAACCCCGGYGTGCGGCAGAGGTTTGGCCCCACAGCCCCGGTTATCTCCCCGGCACAGCCCTGGGTGCACTCCCTGAGGGTGGGTGGGAGCCTCTGTTTGTTTTGCTCCTCTTTAATGTGGGACTCACAGTTTCCTCCTAAACAAAGTTGTTTCCAGTGGGGCCAGACCAGACTTGGGAGCCGGGTGGAAGCTCCGCTGGCTCACAGAGCCAGAATCCCCTGGGCTCCCCGTGATCCTTCTCCCACCTGGCTGGACAAGCTCCAGCCCTTGGGAGCCCCTTCCAAAAAATAATGCAGCCCCTTCCATGCTGCCAAGCTGCCACCCCCCCTCGGGACACTCCCGGCTCCGGGGCTGGAGCGAGCGGAGGTGCTCGGGGCGCAGGGCGAGAGCTCCTGTCATGTTTTCCGTGCTCACTTCCATCCTCAGGGGCCACGGGTAAAGATAAAGAGCTCGAAAAGCTCTTGTGATCCCAAATGCCACAAAGGGAAGTGAATTTTCCTTATGCAAGCGAAGCTACAGGAAGGGAGGGAGACAGACAGCAAATGAGAGAGTCATGGAATGAGTTGGGTCATAAGGGACCTTAAAGCTCATCCCATTCCACCCCTGCCATGGGCAGGGACACCTTCCACTATCCCAGGGTGCTCCAAGCCCCRCCCAACCCAGCCTGGGACACTTCGAGGGATGCAGGGGCAGCCACAGCTTCTCTGGGAATTCCATGCCAGGGCCTCCCCACCCTCACAGGGAACAATTTCTTCCCAATATCCCATCTRACCCTGCCCTCTTGGCAGTGGGAAGCCATTCCCTGTGTCCTGTCCCTCCATCTCTTGCCCAAAGTCCCTCTCCAGCTTTCCTGGAGCCCCTTTAGGCACTGGAAGGTCTCCCTGGAGCCTTCTCCAAACCCCTGGGGCTCTCCAGCCTCGCAGCCTGATCCCCCTTGGCTGCAGGAATGGTGCCACGGGGTGACCGCCAGCCTGACACGGGGTCCGGCCAGGTTGGACATTGCTCCCATGGGATTAACAGCCCCTGACCAGACCTTTGAGACGGGACCATGGGCTCGGCTCCCAAAGCCTTGGCGGGGCCTCATGGGGCCCCTGCTTTGCACAGCTCCACAAAAAGCTCTCCCACAGGAGCGTGGCTTTCCCCAGCTCCCGGCTCATTCCCCAAACCACAGAAGGAGGGAGTTATTCCACACCCCCAGACTCCCCGCGAGTCTCTCCGAAAGGCCCCGCTCGCTCCGCACGGCGCTGGTTTCAATTAAACCCCAAGAATCCCGATCCAGCTCCTCCGACACCGCCCGTCCTCCCGGCATTTCGCTAAGAAAAGCAAAATAAACGCCGGGGGGGAAACTCCCAGCCAGTGACTCTAGGGTTCCTCGCTTCTCCTCCCCGCCCACGCTCCCATTTCGGGGCAGCCGGGAGTCTCCAGGGCTGTGGAGCTGTGTTTCTCCACGGGAAAAGTTTTTGCAGTCCCTTTCCACGCTAATCCCACTCCCTGCACCGCCCTGGGTGGGAGGGCGAGGGAGGCTCCTCTCCAAGCCCGCATCTTCGGGCAGCAAGCCAGCAGAATTCCCGGGATTCAGGGGGCCAGGGAGCAGGGGGGACGCTCCCAGCAGCCCAGCCGGGTCTGTGTGGAACAAAGCCCCCAAAACTTCTTCCCTAAAGGAATTCCAGCCACATTCCTGCATTTTTGTGCTTGGCAAGGGCTCGGAAACATTATGATTGTTTTAAACCCTTCTGGGGAAGGAGGAGGATCAGCAATTCCCCCCACGCACAGGGATCTGTGCTGGAGGCAGCACAGGGCTGGGGTCTGGACCCCCAAACTGGGGACCCTCCTGCAGCACCGGGTCACACACCGGGGACACCGACGGCCGCGCCGGGGCGGGGGGGCTGCAAAGCCACCGCAGCCAGCGGGGACAGACCACGACGTGCAGCTGTGCCACGGCTTCCCAGGAGCGACAGACCCCGGGAAAAYCCTCCCGGGATGCGGAGGGGCCTCGCAGCATCCTGTCCCCTGGGACCCCTGTCCAGGGGGGATGGATGCTCCGGTGCCTTCTCTGGCACGATTCCCTTCCGGGGGGATGGAGGGACCCGAGACAGCCCCTCTGCCACAACACCTTCCTGGAGCACACGTGATGTCCCACCCCTCCCACTATGTCCTTCCTGGAGCATCCACAGGCCCTGCCATCCCCCGTGTCCCGCAGCGTCCTTCCCGGGTCACACACGGACCCCACGCCAGCCCATCCCCGGTGACACCTTCCCAGGGCACCGCGGACCTCGGGAGACCCTTCCTGCTCCGGGCACAGCCCATGGATGGGGGATGACCTCCTGGAAAGCCCTTCCGGGGGCACGCCTGGACCCCACCACACCCTAATCCCCGGGACATCCTCATTAGGGTGCCCATGGAYCCTGCGACGTCCTTCGTCCTCCAACACCCGTCCTGGGGTACCCATGGACCCCACAGCGCCCATCCTGGGCCACACAGCGATCCAATGACAGTCATCCCAGGGGACTCCGGGATTCCATGYGCCCACCCCGGCGCACACAGTGACCCCGCCGCCCCTCCGGGCCTACCCGCGGATGCCGTGACACCACCCCGGGGCACCGTGAGACCCCGTGACGCCCACCTGGGGCCACGCCGTGTCCCCCCGGCCGCACTCACCGCTCGTCGGGCTCCCGGCCGCGCTGCCGGGCGGGCTCCAGCGGCACCAGCGCCTGGCCCAGGAACCGGTCCATGCCCACGAGCGCCCGGTGCATCACGGTGAGCAGCAGCCCGGCGGGGGCCCCGGGCTCGGGGGGCAGCTCGAAGGCACATTCCTCCCTCCACTCGGGGCTGCCGCCGCTCTTCTCGGCCACCGACGTGCTGTACTTCTCGCGGCCCAGCTGGATCACGGTGTACGCGTCGCTGCCGCCCGCTTTGCCTTTGCCGCCGCCGCCGCCCTTGCAGCGCAGCCCGCGGGCCCGCACCACCGTCACCTGCACGTGCGTGGGCAGCCAGGCCGGGCCGCCCTCGGCGGGCAGCGCGGCCGCCCGCAGCAGCGCCATGGCCGGGCCGGGGAGGAGGGGCCGGGAGAAGCGGCCGGGCCGGGCCGGGCCCCCCTCCGGAGCCGCCGCTGCCGCAGCGCGAGCCACACCGGCCGGGCCGCCCCGGGCCCGCCCACAACGGCGGGACCCCGCCCCAACCGGCGGGACTCCGCCCACAACGGCGGGACCCCGCCCCAACCGGCGGGACCCCGCCCCAACCGGCGGGACCCCGCCCACAACGGCGGCACCCCGCCCCAACCGGCGCTGCCCCGCCCCGCCCCCGCTCTGCCCCGCCTCTGGCCGGGCCTGGCCACGCCCCCGCGCGCTGTGACCCCGCCCCAACCGCGCCCCGCCAGACGGGGCGGGAGGTGGGCGTGGCTCGGGGGCGTGTCCGGGGTGACGCCCACCCCCGTGCGGTCACACCTGTGCGGTCACCCCCGTGCGGTCACCTCCGTGTGGTCACCCCCCTGCGGTCACACCTGCGACACACACGTCCCCACAGCCGGGGACACCCCGGCACCGCATCCGCGGCGTGGCCCCGCCCGGCCTGTCCCCCAGACCCGGCCACGGGCGGGCGTGTGCACATCGTGYGTGTGAGCACAGGGGTGGCCCTGCACAGGCGTGTCCATGCCCAGGTGTGTCCATGCATGTAAAGGAACATACAGGTGTATCCGCACACAGGTGTGTCCGTATACATACAAGCACCCAGGAATGCCCATACCCAGGTGTGTCCATGCACATACAAACATGCAGATCTGTCCATGCCCAGATGTGTCTATGCACAGGTGTGTCCATGCACTGATGTGTCTATGCACAGGTGTGTCCATGCACYGATGTGTCCGTGCACACACAAGCACACAGGTGTGTCCGTGCACATACAAACACACAGGCGTGTCTGTGACCAGGTACGTCCGTGCCCAGGTGTGTCTGTGCCCGGCTGTGTCCACACACACACAAGCACACAGGTGTGTCCGTGCCCAGGTGTGTCCATGCCCACGTGTGTCTATGCATAGGTGTGTCCATGCATATACAAGCCCACAGGTGTGTCCGTGCCCAGGTGCGTCCATATCCAGCTGTGTCCGTGCCCAGACGTGCCCGTGCCCGGAGTGTCCGTGCCCAGCTGTGTCCGTGCCCAAGTGTGTCCATGCCCACACAAACCCCTTCCGCCCACACAACCCCACCCCTGTGAGTGCCGCCCTGGCTGACGGATCCGCCCCAGGGGCCGTTCCCCCGTGACCACGCACACGGGAGCACATTCCCGGTGTCCCCATGGATCATTCCCACGGCGCCGAGCCACGCGCGCCCTTCCCGCCCCGAGTTTCACCTCACGCCTGAGGAGCGTTTCCCAGGCCGGGGCAGGCGAGGGACACCGACATCCCCGTGGGGGCCCCGATCCTAACGTCCAATTAAACCCCTCCGCTGACCCCGTAACTCCGTGCCACGGCGCATTCCCGGCGCCGGGAGCAAGGTCGCGGAGCGGAGCCGTGCCGGGCGCGGCCGCGGGCGCCGATCCCGCAGCGATAAGGGGTGTCCGGGGCCAGCGGGGTCAGCGCCCGCCCTGCCCTATCGCTCCCATCTCCGGCTCCGCTCCCGGCGCTCCCGGGGCGTCCGTTCCGCTCCAGCGCGGGGACGGCAAATGGGCTTYGAGGTCCCTTCCAGCCCAAATCGTTCCGTGATCCATGATTCCTTTCCCTGCTTTTGGGGCTGAAGCCGCTCGGTGCAGGAAGAGCCACGTTTCACCCCAAAAAGCCTGCAAGCAAGTGCATAAACTGCGGAAAATCCGGTTTTCTCCGCTGGGATGTGCTGCCCCAGCCGTATTCAAATATCCCATTAAAATATGCTTCATACGGGAATAAAAAACCTACGCTGGGAATTTCTTATCGCCCCTGAGATGAGCTAAAATCCAATTATCCCTCCAGTCCAGGGCCTGTTCCCGCTCCGCCRGCCGCTCCTTATCCCTCCTCAGCATCTGCTTTTGATTTTCCCTTCTTTTGATTGTTTTTCCCTATTTTTTTATGCTCTGATTATCTCTCCTCTCGCCACATCTCCTCCTCTCCACCACTTCCCATCTTTTACCTCCATAATTGGGATTTTTTTCCGTTTCCCTTCACCTTTCCTGCCCTGCTCCTATTTATTTATCTCTTATTTATTCATCTCTTTGATTTTACCGTCACCTCTACACTTGATGCATAAAGAGGGTTTTTAATTACCCCTGAAATCAATTACTACTTTTATTCCACTCTGGAATCAAAGGGAACACAGGGATCCTTTGCTCCATCCTCAGCGAGCCTGGGCTGACTGGAATTTCGCTGTAACTCTTGCTTCAACTTTAATTTTTGGCTTTAAATTTTCCTTCAAATTTTTGCTTTAACCCTAATTTTTGCTTTAGCTTTAATTTTGCTACAACTTTCTTTTTTCCTTCAATTTAATTTTTTCTTTTAATTTCTCCTCCAACTTTAACTTTTCCTTCAATTTTTGACTAACTTAAATTTTTCTTCCTCTTCCTCCRTGGAATCTCCCTCCTCCATCTCACCCTGATACTCCCCTAAACCTCACTGCAACAACACCCTGGATGTGGGCTCCCAACAAACCCAGCTCCCATCCCGGGAAAAAGCTGGAAAACAACACAAATACAGTGACTTTGCTCTTTTTGCCCATTTTTGGTGCAAAATCTCGCTCTCCATCCTGGCAGGACYGGCAGCGCTTGGTGCTTCCCAACCTGGAGCTGCCCCTCCCTGGGGATGGGAAASGCACCTCGTGGGGGCTGCAAAGCAATGGAATTTTGATGAGAGAGAAGGAAAACACTGCAGGACATCGGGAGCTGCAGGATGGGATGTGGGGTTGGGTGGGTGCTGAGCCAGGTTTGCTCGGGGGGRGCAGCTGGGATCACATTCCCAGGGCTCGTTGGTTCTTTGGATTCATTTTACGGTGGTGCTGAGAGCCGGGGTGGGAGCGGCTGCACAGAGAGCCCTGGGAGCGGAGGGAAGGGATGAAGGATGAGCCAGAGCTGGGAATGCAGCACCTCAAACGTGTGAGAGGCTAAAAATGACCCGGTAACGTTCACTGGCATCCCAAAAACCCCCTGTGCCCTGAGCCGATCCCCAGCGTGGGCGGCAGGAAAGGAAAGGTGGGAATTGTGCCCCTGTGCCCTGCTCAGGTGAGACCCTCCCTGCAGGGCTGCTCCAGCCCTGGGCCAGCAGCACAAGGACSTGGAGCTGCTGGAGAGAGCCCAGAGGAGCCACGGAGCTGCTCCCAGGGCTGGAGCCCCTCTGGAGCCAGGCTGGGAGAGCTGGGAATGTTCMCCTGGAGAAGGGAAGGCTCCAGGGAGAGCTCAGAGTCCCTGCCAGAGCCTAAAGGGGCTCCAGGAGAGCTGGAGAGGGACTGGGGACAAGGCATGGAGGGACAGGACACAGGGAATGGCTTCCCACTGCCAAAGGGCAGGGATAGATGGGATATTGGGAAGGAATTCCTGGCTGGGAGGGTGGGGAGGCCCTGGCATGGAATTCCCAGAGAAACTGTGGCTACCTCTGGATCCCTGCAAGTRTCCAAGGCCAGGTTGGATGGGGCTTGGAGCAATCTGGGATAGTGGAAGGTGTCCCTGCCCATGGGAACAAGATGAGCTTTAAGGTCCCTTCCAACTCAAAGCATTCCATGGTTCTATGGAATCTCTTCACCAAGGATGCACATACCTGCAAATATTCCCATCACCACCAAAACATCCCCCAAACCCGGACACAGGGACCAGGACTGAGAGCAACACCCAAACCTCCCCAAGCCCCAGTTCCTGGGCATACAAACTGCAGAACTTGTGACAATCCACAGCACGGGGGATGGAGATGGCTGCCGGCAAGTTCCCACCGCAGAATCCCAGCTGGCAGCGCAGGGATGCCCGGGAACGGAAGGAGGGGGGCGCGGGGGGGTGGGGGGAAGGGGGGCCTGAGCCAAGACAAATAAAGAGTTCAAATGGGAAACGATTAAAACTAAACTAAAGTCAAATAAATGGAAAGCGGGGGAGATAAGGCGCGGGCGCCCTCGCTGCCTATTTAACATTCATTGGATTGAATAATCAGGCCTCATTATCTCAAATTGCTGCATATTTGCCCTCAAAATGCTAATTTGAAAGTTGGCTGCGAGCGCCGTCTGCCTATTTTGACTAAAATATGATTTTGCTTTCCTGCGCGTCGCCCGTAGCTCCGGGGGCATTTCCCCCCCGCCAACCGAACGGGAATAGGCACGGAAAGGGAAGGGAAAAATCACCCAACGTTTATCAAGCGCTGGCCGGGGAGGAGAGCGGGGCCCTGCTTTGCGTAGAAATGGCATTTTTAGGCCTCGCAGTGAAATTAGAGGCGTTATCAGGGGCTGTTGGGATGGACGCGTTATCGCTCATCTCGGGAAGGGAAATGGGAGAAATAATTTGCTTTTATTCTGATTGTTCGGTGGAGCGGGGAGGGCTGGAGGCCCCTCCCTCCCCTCTGCCAGCCCCTTGCCCCCCTGTCCCCTTCACCCGCCCTTCCAGGGGGCAAAATCGACGCTCTGGGCTTTATCCGCCGGATCCCGCACGGAAAATTTGCTCCATTTGATCTCCGGCCGGGATTCCGAGCATCAATCTCGTGCTGTTATTACCCTTTCTAGAAGTCAATCAATAGATAATAAGGTGGGAGTGGYGGGCAGGAGCGACCCCCCCGCTCCCGCCGGGGCCCGGGGTCGCTGCGGGGCGGCGGCTGCGGCGCAGGCTCAATCCCGCGTTAGGATGCCGGGATCCGCTCCCGGCTTACCCGCGCACGGCACAGCTCGGGCAGGGCCCGGCCCGGCCCCCCCGGGCTGTTTGCACAGCGAATGCAATTGTGCGCGGGATTAAGGGGGCTCCGGGGGGCCGGGGGAGGCCAAGGAGCCTTGTTGACAAATCGGGGTGGAAATCCGGCGCCATCAATTCCGCGGGCGCCTCTGGATTTGGCAATGACGCCGCTTTTGACTTTCCTGCGGGCAGATGGACGGGGGCCGACCCGCTCCCAGATTTTGGGGGCAGATGGCGGAGAAAACGGCGACCCTGGGGGTGCGGCAACCCCCCCGAGTGGATTCCKGGGGGAACTCGGAGGAGTTTGGTCCTGCTGTCCCAAAATCCGCACGTGAAGGACAAATCTCCACCTTCCCACTGTCCCCACAGCTGCCGTCCCTGGGGATGGTGGGGACATGTCCCGCCTCATCCAAAGGCTCAGCCAGAGCTTGAGTGGCTTGATGGCACCCGCGCACGGAGAGGGGACACATCGTCACCCCTCCTTACCCTTCGGGATAAACCTCCCTGATAAACACCTCGGGAAAACCTCCTGGCACTGGGGTGTCACAGCCCTGGCGTGTCCCATCCCAGTATGTCCCACCCCTGGCGTGTCCCAGCCCRCTGTGCTATCCCGATGTGTCCCATCCTCAGGTGTGTGTCCCATCCCGGTAGGGTCTCATCCCAGTGTCCCCCATCCCACTATCCCATCCTGCTGTCCCATCCCAGTGTTTCATTCCACTGTCCACACCCCAGTCCCATCCCTCTTCCCATCCCAGAGTATCCCCATGCTGCTGTTCCCTCTCGCTGTCCCGCCCTATTGTCCCCCTCTGCTGTCCCATCGCAGTGTCCCGTTCCACTGTCGCATCCTGCTGTCCCACTCTCCCACCGGCACTGTTCCACCCCAGAGTAACGCCATCCCACTGGCTCCCTCCCACTGGCCCATCCCAGAGTACCCTCATCCTGCTATCCCATCCCGGAGTACCCTCATCCCACTGGCCCATCCCACTGGCCCATCCCAGAGTACCCTCATCCTGCTATCCCATCCCAGAGTACCCTCATCCCGCTGTCCCATCCCAGAGTACCCTCATCCTGCTATCCCATCCCAGAGTACCCTCATCCCGCTGTCCCATCCCAGAGTACCCTCATCCTGCTGTCCCATCCCAGAGTACCCTCATCCTGCTATCCCATCCCAGAGTACCCTCATCCTGCTGTCCCACCCCGCCGTCCCACCCCCCGTCCCCTCGCGGTGCCGCTGGGGCTCAGCGCGGTCTGGGATTGCCCTCTGGCGGTCCCTGCCGGAACGGCTCCACCGGGAGCCGGGAACCGCCGGGGCCTCACTGGAATCCCGCTCGGACCTCAGTGGGATCCCCTTGGGACCCTGCCCTGAGGTACCTCCCAGCCGGGATCCTCCGGGACCCCGCTGACTGGGATGCTTCTTAACCGGGATCCCGGTAACGGGGATATCTGGGTACACTCAGCAGGATCGACCCCCACTGGCATCCCCAGTAATTAACAGCCTGTTAATTGGGATGGGCGGTGACGGGACCCTCTTCAACTGGCAGCTGRCTGGAGTTGTGTCAGCTGGGATGTGTGTTAACTGGGAGCCAGCTGACCGGGATCCCTGCTAGCCAGGATACTCACCAGCTGGGATGGTCACTAACGGGGACACTCATCAACTGGAATCCCTACACCCTAGGATGCTCCCTAAGAGGAAATCCCAATAACTGGGATGCCTCATAACTGGTTAASTGGTGTGCTCAGTAACAGAGGTGCTTGTGAACTGGGATGCTCTAACCGGGATCYCTGCTAGCTGGGATGTCCTTGGGTTCCCGTGGATCAGAGATGCTCAGCAGTTTGGGTGCCTTTGGGAATTGGACCCAGATGCTCCAAAAAGTGGATTTTTTGCTGGAAGTGGCTCCTTTGGCACCACCAGCATCCAAAAGGGCTTGGGTACAAAGCGGGACCAAAGCAGTGTGGGGAGGGCAGGGCAGGGTCTACCCTCAGACATGAACCCCAGGAGAAACAGAGTTCCAAAAAGCCCCAAAACAGAAATAAGGAAGATTATGGAGGAAAAAAAAATCATCAGTTTTCCTTCAGGTACATGGAAAAAGCTTTAGATATTACATATCTCTGCTGCCTCAGTTCCTGAAGGATCCGTCCCAGCCCTGGGAAACCCATCCYGTTCCTGGGGTGATCAAACCCAGCCCTGGGGGGACATGTCCCAGCCCAGGGGTTCCATCCCAGCCCCAGCGGGACCCTTCCCATCACCCAGCTCACCAGTCCTGCTGCAGGACACTCCCAGTTTGGGATTTGGGGCATATTCTATCCTTTATCATTCAGCTATGGACGTTACTATTTGCAGAAATTCCTCTGTTGGAGCTCTCGATTTCCAAAAGCTCCTGTGCAAGGAGTTTCTCAGGTCAGGGAAACCTGCCAGGGTTCAAAAAAATATAATCTTTCCTTGTTTTTTCTACCTTTGCACCCTCAAGCAAATGGGGTGACCTGTGCCCATACAAGTCCTGCTTGGGAAAACCTCCCTGGGCTGGGTCAGGTCCATGGAGAGAAGAAGTGGAGCTGCATATCTTAGGATGCTTAATGGAGGGCTTTGCTCTGCATCCCAAATCCTGGTGGTGAGACCTTTAATAACCGCAAAAAAAGACAAGATTTTAATGGGGGGTGGATCTGGGATTCCCATAAAATGATCCCACAGGGGAGRAGGGCCAGGTCTGGATCCTCCTCAGCCACTTGATGGCAGTGGGTATCCAAGCACTTCCCTTTTTTCCAATCATTTCAGCGGAATTGGTAGAAAATGTCCCTTTTCCCTGCACGCTGGGGGTGTCCATGGCCCCCCGGCGCAGGGCTGGCAGTCAGATGTAAAGGGGTTTTGTGGGTGGAAGGCTCTGGGAGCTGGGAGGGACAGACGGACAATGGACACGGCCAGACAGAGGGATGCTGCGGGACGGGGGATGGACACGAATCCCAGGGGTGCTGGGGCTCTGGGATCASCCTGAGGCTGTGCAGGGATCCCGGAGGCTCCACTCCCCTGCAATCCACACCTGCCCAGACAGCCGGGCCCGGGGCTAACGAGCAGCTTTGTCATTAATTAGCTCAGGAGCCAAAGCCTTGGGCAATTACGCCTCAAAATTAGGCAGGAGCCATCCCTGGATTCACATCCCACTTCTGAAAGGACACTCGCTTTGWGGGCAGTGACCCCCCCAATTCCAGCCCTCCCCTGCTCCTTGTGCGCAGCATCGTCTCCCCACGTTACTGACCCCTCCCTTCCCTCCCTCCAGGATGGGATTTTCCCACCTGGAAAAGAACCAAAGGGTACCAAAGAGCCGCTGGGTGCCAGTATCCCCATTTTACCCCAAAACACCYGGATCCCAAAGAATCACTGAGTACCTCTATCCCCATTTTGCCCCAAATCACATGGATCCCAACCCCGTGGATCCCAAAGAACCACTGGGTGCCAACCAGTATCCCCATTTCAGCTCCATATCAGGCGGATCCCRTCCCCATGGGCCCCAAAGCACCCGCGGGTACCAGTATCCCCATTTTGGCCCCAGATCAATCGGATCCTGATCCCACGGATGCCATTAGCATCCCATCCAGCTCGAGGAYGCTGAGCACCCCCATCCCGGACCACCCAGCTGTGTGAGGGTGCCAGGGGGTGTTTGCTGAGCTCCATCAAACAGGGGAGAGGAAAAAGGGAATAAAAAAAGGGAAAGCACCTCCTATACAAACACAGCCGAGCCCACCATGGGCCTCCTGCCTTTTTATCTTCCCAAGGCCGTAATTAAGACTCAATAACACCAAATCTGCCRCCCTTTCATCTCTGCCCCCCTCCCCAGGCCTTTATTTGCCCCCACCGCGGTGGCCGCGGGATGCTGTCCCTGTGGGAATGTGGCATCACCCCGGCACCGCGCCCACCACGGCACTTTATGGCTTTTTTGGGGTGCAGACACCCCTGGGAAGCCTTCCCCTGCCGGCCCAGGCTGGGACGTGCCCCAGAGCCGTGGAACCGGGGGTCGCCGTGTCCATCTCCAGCCCGGGGTGGCCGGGAAGCTGCAGAGCAGAGCAGAGGATGCTCCCGGCCGGGGCACAGCCCTGTAATGACTTTCCCAGCTCCGGAGCGATCCTTGGGGTTATTCCCAGCCTGGAGCGCTGCAGGTACCGGGTTTGTCCCTCGGGAAAGCCGAACGAGGGGGCTGCTGCGGCGCAGATGTGGCCCCGGCCCGACTCCCCCGCGCCCCATTTCCTCCCCAATAAAGCCCCGAGCCCCGGGGGAGGCTTTGACCGGGCCCGTCCCCCGCCGCGCCGGCCGAGGTGTGACTTTTCCCAGCTCATTAGGAAAAGCTGCGGGATTTTTAAGAATCTCGGGCCCTAATGACCATCTGAATCCCATCAGCCGAGCGGGGCGAGCTGGGGGGTGTAGGGAGAGCCCCCCCCGCCTCTGCCACCGGGGCACCGCTGTCCCTGCTCCTGTCCCCTCCCCTCGCTGGCCTGGGGTGCATTAACCCCTCAAGAGCAGCTGGGCAGGGGGTGCAGGCTGCTGACAGGAGCTCAGAGTGCCCAGGGGGACCCCAAGTCCCCCCCTACGAATTTGGTGGCCTTGGGGTGACACTGGGTGCCCTGTGTTGTCCCCTGGGCATCTGCATTCTCCTGCCCGAGTAATTCAGGGCCAAAGCCACCGTGCGGGAGGACAGTGGGGGGCTCTGCCCCAGGGGCACGGGACATGGGGGGGACACCCCAGTCAAGGGCAGGGGGACATGGAGGGGGCACATCCCGACGGAGGGCAGGGGGACGGGAGGGACAACCCAGCTGAAGGCAAGGGGACACGGAGGGACACTCGGTCAAGAGCAGGGGGACAGGGGGGTTACCCCACCGAGGGCAGGGGGACATCACCATCAAGGGCAAGGGGACATGGCGGGGACRTTGTCATCCAGAGCTGGGGGACACGGTGGGACGGCATCCCTACTGAGGACTGGGGGACGCGGAGGGGACATCGCCATCGAGGGCAGGGGACACGGAAAGGCACAGCCCGTGGAGGGCAGGGGGCAGGGCGACGGGACATCCCCATCGAGGGCACGGGGACGAGGAGGGGACGCGGAGCGGGCGTCGGGCGGGGCAGGGGCCATGCCGCGGGTCCCCGCCCCCGGTGCCCCCGGGCCCTATAAAGGCGGGCGGGCGGCGCTGCCCCCGGCCCCGCCATGCCGACCCCGAGCCCTGCCCCGGCGCCCCCCGCCCGGCGCGGCCGCTCCTTCACCATCGCGGCGCTGCTGGGCCGCCCCTCGCCCCCCCCGCCGGCCCCGCCGCCGCCCTGGGGCTGCCCCCCGGCCCCCGCCCCGCTGCTGCCGCCGCTCTGCGCCCCCGGCTGCGGGGTCCCCCCCGCCTGGGCCGCCCGCCTCGGCGCTACAGGTACTGCTGCCCCAAGCCCGCACCGGGACCCCTCCTCTCCCCCAAAACCCGCACCGGGACCCCTCCGCTGCCCCCGAAATCCCCGCCGGGACCCCTCCGCTGCCCCCGGGGACAGCCCGCAATGGGCACCTCCGTCCTGATCCCAGGGGGGATCCCTTCTCCCAGGGGGACCCACATCCACCTCTCCCGGAGGATACCCCGCAATGGGCACCTCCTTCCTGCTCCTCGGGGGGGACCTTTGGCCACCTCTCCCGGTGGGGCACTTGTCCCTCTCTCCCGCGGGGACGCCTCCAGATGGGGATCACCTTCCAGCCTCCCAAGGGGGGACCCCTGGCCACCCATTCCAGGGGACTCCACCCGCAGCGACTTCTTCCAGGGAGGGTCCTGTCCRCTTCTCCCATGAGAACATCTCCAAATGGGGACCTGAATCCACCTCTCCCATGGGGACAGCTCCAAATCGGGATCTCCTTTCACCTCTCGAGGGAAGATCCCCCCCAAAGGGAAGCTCTTCCAGGAGAATCCATGCCCATCTCTCTCGGGACACCCCTAAAAGCAACATCTCCAAATGTGGGAGCTCCTTCCACCTCTTCATGGGGATTCCCTCCAAAGGGATTTTTTTCCAAGAGGGACCTTTATCCACCTCTTCAAGGAGATCCTCAGCAAATGCAGGACCCTCTCTGAAAAAAACTCTTTATAGGGGACATCTCCACGTGGGAAGATTCCTTCTGCCTCTCCACGAAAGGACCTCCCAAGGAGGGACCCCACTCTAGAGGGGACTCCTCCAAGGATTCCTCTCCACTCTGACCCTTCTCTCTCACCTCCAGGTTTCCTGATCTCCAAGTGCTGCTTCCCCATCTTCAGAGCCAAGCCTGGCAAGGCCAAGCGTGTCCGGACCATCTTCAGCAGCGAGCAGCTGGCGCGGCTGGAGCAGGAGTTCTCGCGGCAGCAGTACCTGGTGGGGCACGAGAGGGGCCTGCTCGCCTCCTCCCTGCACCTCACCGAGGAGCAGGTGAGCACAACCGCCCCTCCTGCCTCCACCGGCGGCTCCAGGGACGTCCCCGGGAGGCTGGGACGTGTCCCTCGGCCCGGCACGGGAGCCCCGGGGGTGCTGATGGCAGAGCTTGCGTGAGGAGGGTGGAGGATCAGGKGGGGAAACTGAGGCACAGCGTGGCTGTCCAAGAGCCAGGAACTTGTGTCCCTCTTAAGGCTGGACTTCTCCACTGGCAGGTCCAGCTCCCGGGAGGCAGGGGAGTTTCCAATCTTGTCAGGGATAGACTGGGCGCTGCCTGAGCSCCGGGGTTCAGCAGGCCATGACTCCATGGTCCATGGAGCAGCCAGGCTTGAAAGCCAAGCTTTACCTCCTCCCGGAGTGAGACTGTGGAAGGGAATTGGTGGCATTGCCATCCTTGAAAGTGTTCAAAAACATGTGGATGTGGCACTTGGGGACACGGTTCAGTGGTGATGTGGCACTTGGGGACACGGTTTAGCRGTGAACGTGGTGGTGCCGGGTTAAAGGTTAGACCTTAGAGGTCTTTTCCAAATTTAATAATTCCACGATTCTGTGATTCTAAGGTGAAAGTCTGGTTCCAAAACCGGCGGATCAAGTGGAGGAAACAAAGYCTGGAACAGCAACAAGCCAAACTGGCCAAGATGGGCTTGGCCACCCCGCAGAGGAGCCCGGACTCGCAGAGCCACCACGAGGAGGACAAGGACTGCCCAGCGGAGCCAGGGGATGGCCAGGAGGACACGTCCTCGTCCCCTGGCTCAGGGACAGCCCCCGCACAGACTGTGACAAAGAGCTGCTGAGCCCCCRGCGGGGCCGTTTCTCCGTGTGTATTATAGGATGTATCATAGCTGGCAATATCTAATATATACAGGATATACAGGGCACCCCTGGGGCTTYGGGGATGAAATAAATTATTTATGCAACTCCTGGGCTCATCTTTTCAGGAATAACACACATTCCTGCAGGGCTTGTTCATGGGAGTACCTGGGGGAGTGGGGGAGCGGGAGCCACCTGCACCCCACCCACAGCTCATCCCAAAGGTGTTGGGAGCTTGGATATCTCACAGCTCTGGACCCTCACAGAGCCCCCCCGGGTCCTTGTAGAGGATTTCTTCGCCACAACACCCTGCTCTGCCCACAGCTCACATCCCACCCAGTGCTGGCATCCCCCTCTCCGGGGATTTTGGAGCCAGGACAGGAGGGACAATGCACGTGGAGAGCAGAGCCGCTGGGAGCTCTGTGAGCTGAGCACTGGGGGTGAACTCTCAGCTGGGCAAGGATTAGCCAGGGGTTAATTTTCATTGCTTGGCCCTGATTAGGCAGAGATAGAGGTTTCAAATCCAGCAGTTCTGGGATGGACACTGGGCTAGGGTTGAGCCAAAGGTGGATCCATGGGAAACCGGGGAGCTCCTTGGAGGATGCAAAGGAAGCGAGCACCTGGGACCTCCCAGATACGAGCAGCAATGGGGACATCTGGGTGCTCACYCGGGCAGTACCAGCTCCTGGAACCGGATTTTTCCCGTGTCTGTCCTGGGTTTGGAGCTGGAGCWAGAAGGGCCCCAGGGAGAGGGTTTATTTGGGGAGGTGAGAAACCCAGGGCAAGGAAAGGGGGGACAAGTAAAAGGGGGACAGTGCAAAGAGAAGGGATCAGTGCAAGGAGAAGGGGGATTGTGCAAGGAGAGGGGATGAGGCAGGGAAAAGGGGATGATGCAAGGACAGAGGACAATGTCAGAAGTGGATGGTGCATGGAGAGGGGGAATGATGCCTGGAAAGAAGGATGCCAAGGAGAGCGGGGAAATATGAAAAGGAACAGTGTAAGGAGAAGGAGATGGTGCAAGGAGGGTGATACGAGAAGAAGGGAACCGTGCGAGGAGAGAGGGACAGTGCCAAAAGAAGGGCTGGTGCCAGGAGAAGGGGACGATGTGACGGAAGCTGCCCTTTGTCCCGGCSGTTTCAGGGATTAGCCGGCACATCTCAAAGAGCCCAAACTGTGCTAATGTCTTCACACGTCTGCCCAGAGCCCGGGCTGGCCGCGGGTTTAGCCCGCTAATCTCGCATGCCGGGGGTTCRTTACAATCAGCCCCGAGACAAGAGGGCTCACGGGGGTGTTTCAATACCGGCCGGCCGGGGGCTGAGCTGATTGCGGGAGTTAAGTTGTTCTCAGGACACCTTTAATCCCCTGGGAGCTGGCGGGGCTCAGCCTCCGGCGGGAGCGGGCTCCTCCCGGGCAGCAGTGGGGGACCCGGCCCCGCCCCAGGGGATGCTCCCGCAGGCTCTGCCCAGCTCGGAACCCCTGCGGGGAGTGTCCGACCCGGGCATGATTTAATTAAAACTGCTGGGCGTGATGGAGTGTTTGAAAATTCACTTGTATATGAGATGGATTAGATCACACCCCTCTGGCACCTCGGGATTGACCGCGAGGTTTTTGTCATGGGCAGCGATAAGCCTTGAGGGGGTGGCCGGTCCCTGGGGGTGCACGGGCTSAGGCTGGCTGTGCTCCCTTGGGACAGCTGAGTGCCAGGGAATGCCATCCCTTGTCTTCCTCACACCCAGCGATTGACCTATTCGCAGGTTCCTTAGGGTGGGGAAGGGACTTKGTGGGACAAAGCGGGGATTGCTGATCCAGTGGGGGTGAGAAGAGCCAAACCCCCAGGTCTGCTCCTGGTCATGGGATGCAGTTGTTGGCTCGCAGAAAAGCTGGATTCATCCCGGTCATTTTCTGTCCTGCTAAGCCCCTGTCAGCCTGGGCATCCTGGCAAGGGGGCAGGAATGCAGTTTCCATCCTGTCAGGCATTTCCCTTCCCAATCCAGGGAGAAGGTCTGCAGCTCAGCCCAGCTCCCGGCGGCTCGACTGGGGCACAGGGATTGGGATCAATTCTGCGCACAGCGATTTGGCACTGTGGAAAATAAGGGAGAGAGGCACTTGGTAAGGCTTTGGGCTGGATGAACCCACTTGGGGCAGAGCCTTGGTCCTCTCATTCCTCAGGAAATCTGTTTATAAAATAATACGAATAAAGAAAGAATAAGAGCTGCGTGTCCTTACCCAAACCCCACATGCATCCCAAAGACCCCGCCAGTCTCTTCCCAATCCATGGCTCTCTGAAAGACGCTGGCTTTTCACCTGTCTGCAAGCCCCGATGTGGCTTTCAGTGAGAGAYAATTAAAGGAAGCGAGAATTAAGCAGCTTTATTAAGGGGATAAAGGTTATCTGCCAAAGGTGCAACGCTGAGCCCTTCCCGGCAAATCTCCTCTCGGCTCCACAGAWAAGTGGGAGGCCGTAGGACAGGTAGGGTGTGGGATGGGTGAGTGGATGTCTCAGAAGTGTTTTCCCGGAGGACCTGCACGCGGATCAGATGGATGGGTGGATGAGCTGGGATGAATGCAGGGYGCTGGTGAAGAGGTGCGAATGGCTGGCTGGGAAAATGAGATTGGAGAAAGGATAACCAGGCGRAGCTGCAGCACAGGGGTTCCTCGGGCGCCCCTCCCCGCTCTCCTTCCCTCCAGGATTATTCCTGCTGAGCACATGGCGACGGACGCGATTTGTTTGCAGGACGGGGCTGCAGGAGCAGCAGGACCCCTCCAGCCCCAATCCCGTGACCCGGCTTTCCCAGGCACCTCGTGCATCCCTTCCCCGAGCCGGCAGCCCCGTTCCCCTCGGCTGACTGCCCCCCATTTGGAGGGGTTGCTAAATGGGATTACCGGGGAAGGGCCGGGACGCCGGCAAGGACAAGGAGCCGCTGGCAGAGGTTCAAGGCAAAGCCCGAGCCGGGCCGGGGGCGGCCGTGCGTGTTCCAGGCTCCATCTCCTCGTGTAATCTTGTTAAATGGTCAGGGAGCATTTCCCCTGCCTCTCCCTCCCTGTAATTCCCGATTGAAACATCAAATAAGTTTCCCGAGGCTGCTGAGCAGCTCTGCCTGGTTTCAGTGGGAATATAAAAAWGACATCGTGAGCAATGGGAGGAAATGCCACCACATTCCGTATTTTGCAGACTTTCTGGGATGAATTTGCCCCAAGCTGCCTTGCTCAAAGAGCAAAGGCACCGACTTTTTACGTTAAACTCTCCTGGATGAATGAAAATAAGGATGAAATGGGGTGACCTGCCTGGAAAGGCAGCAGGGAAACTGCTGGACTGAGGAGACCCTTCACACAGAGTGAGCACTGCAGTGGCCAAAATCTCTGGGTTTAAAAATCCTGGGTTTAAACCAGTTCTGGTGAAATAAGCTGTTACAAAAAAAGAGAAAAAAAATTTGATGGAAATTTCACTATCTCTTTCTTTGAAAACAGTTTGTGGCAAAAAAMCCCTTGTCCCTGTGGCCTTCCCAGCACAGATGGGCCAGGATTTCACTGGGGCTGTAGGAGGGACCCTGGCACCAGACCTCCTCTGCATGGTGTGGTTTTATTTTAAAAGCTGAATAAAGCATTAAATCAGTGAGTCCCGATGTTATGGGATGAATATGGGTGAGCTTGGCACCAGACCTCCTCTGCATGGCATGGTTTTATTTTAAAAGCTGAATAAAGCAATTAATCAGTGAGTCCTGATGCTACGAGATGAATATGGGGATCCTGATGGGACGTGTGGGACCGGCAGTCAGATAAAGCCCTTCCCAACCCTGCTAAAACCTCCTCTTGGGGTTTATTTCRGCTGCGATGCTCCYGTGCCTCAGTTTCCCCCGCCGCAGGAGCGGGGTGAGCACAGCCTTGGGCACAGGGGATAGGGGCCAGGTCTGATCCCGCTCCCAGTCGGCACCCCCGCCGAGAGCCAAGCCGGATCCAACCCTTGGATCTGCCCCATCCTTCCCCCACTCCATCTCTATTGATTTAATAAGATGGAGAGGAATTAACGGGGCCGGAGCATTGGAATAATGAAAGATGAACAAAGGGGCAGCGCTAGCAAAGATGCTGCCAGCTTTTAATGATGAGGCCGGGCAGATCCCCCGCTAGTTGTCCCTTTGGAGTGGCGATTAAGAACATACTGTTATTGTTAAGGCAGAGAGATAAATCCCTGCACCGTTTCTGATGTGATCAGCCGGGGCTTCTCCCTACAATTTGTGATCCTATTGTGGACGGTGTTTGCCCTGGGCAAGGAGAGTCTGGGAACCACTTATGAACCATCCTTTGGTCATTAGTCTCCTCATTAGGAGAGAACAATGTGGGAAAAGAAAGATAATTGAAGGGAGCAGCGGGCTGATGGCGCACCCAGGCCTGGCCCAGCGCTGCCTCAATGCTTGGTTTGTTTGTAATTCCCAATTAATTTTAAATGCGCAGGTTTGGGATGGTCTCGATACCTGGAATTGCAACCCCGGCGAACGAGAGGTCTGTGCGTGACGAGAGGACCACGGAGCATTGAATATTAATTGATTTTTTGGGGGYCTCCCAGACTTTCCTGTCAGCTGGGTGTAGCCCCATGGAAACACGGAATTMCAGGCTTGGAAGAGACTTCTAAAGGTCACCTAGTCCAAGCACACCGTGGGCTCAGCTCATGCACTCAAACACAGCGGGACCGGGCGCCCGGAGGGGCGAGGGAGGTGGGATGCAGCACGTCCCCCTCCCTCATTCCACATCTGGCTGAGACGTGCGGCCAGATGTGACTCCGAGGAGTGGGACCGGGAGGAACGGCCCCGCTCGGATCAGGGATATCTCCCCAAGGAAAAGCCGGAGCAGAACCAGTCCTGCCGAGCCTCGCTCCAGGGGCTCGGGTCCTGCCTGGACACGCCCGGGGTGATAAATCAGCCCGGGCTGGGCACGGGACTCCCTGCCCCGGGGAGCAGAGGGAGGAGGAAAAGCCGTAATTCCTCAGGATGCTCGATATTATCAAGTGCTAATGAGACCTGGATGGGGCTGAGGTGCTTTGCGGGCCATTATCCCAAATTAACCTGACAATGAAGCCGGGGAGCGGTGTCTGAAGGGCGGCTCGGGTGTGTATTGGCTGTCTGGGCCGGGGACGGGGGGATGCTGTCCTCTGCCTCCCCCCGGAGCACAAACCAAGGGCCTTGGGTTTTGCAGGGATAGTTTTCCATTGCATGAACACAGAATCATGGAACGGTTCGGCTTGGAAGGCCCTTAAACTCCATCTCATTCCACCCCCTGCCGTGGACAGGGACACCTTCCACTATCCCAGGCTGCTCCAAACCTGTCCAGCCTGGCCTTGAATGTGTTGGATCAGCTCCTGGGAGGTTTGACAGGCAGGACATACAATGAGGTGACAGGGATGGAGAGAATGGGGACAGACTCCTCTCCAGGCCGGCTTTTGGGATGACATTCTCCTAGCAAACTCGCATGTTCCCAAGTTCTCCTGTCCTCCCCGTGCTGGTACTGACACTGGGCGCTGGCAGKGGGTCGTTTGGGGGTGGCCTTGCTCTTGTCACCTGCAGCCAGGGCTCCCCTTGCTCTCTGACACCCTCGGAGTGCACGGTGGTGCCTTCGCTCCCGCCCTCACCCCAGTTTGGGGCTGTTAATGGGACCCACGGTTAGCACTGTCAGCCGGAGGGCTTCATCCTTCCTAGGCTTTATGATGAAGGAATATGGACACACCCATTATCCTCCTTGGAGAAAACCCGTGCTCCTCTTTTCGCAGCAAAGAGGAATCCTACTCCCCTCTCCCTAGAGGATTCAGTGGGATCCAGTTTGGAAAGGGGCAAATCACCACCTCAAGGAGCCACGTGGTTTGAGAAGATTCCTAATTGCTATTACTGGCTTATGGTTTGTTATTTAGTGTTACTATGGATGAGCAYAGGAGAAACGTCCGCAAAAATCTGACACAAGGCCGAAACCTGGTGTTCAGAACCCCATTTTCAAGGCAATTGTTATTAAGAGTAAAAACACGCGAGCTCAGGATTTCAGCCTCCTCAGGTTGGCAGTGCTGGGCTACTTATCCTAATGAGCAGGAGCACACGCCTGCATCCATCCTCTCCCTRATAGGATGCGACCGAAAGGATGCTCCCGATCCAGGCGACGTTTCGCCGCCGGCAGGAGGACTCACGCCTCGGATTACAGATGCACCAAATCCCCGTCACGTTTTCGCGTGTGCTTGTTGTGGGTTTGGGGAAATTTCCGCCACCTCTTTCGCCCCGCTGGGATGGTTTTGCGGCTGGAAGAGGGATGGAAATGGAGCCGGGCTCYTGTCGCCGGCCGAGAGGCGAGGTGTGAAATTTCTCATGGGCAAACAAGTGAGAGCCGCGGGGTGCCCAGAAGAAGGGGGACGGAAAAGATGARGCGGGGAAGGGGGGGAATGAGGAGGAGGAGAGAAAGCAGCAGCCAGGGAGGAACAAAAATCCCTAAAGCATCAACCTGGATTGAAGAGTGGGGCGTTTTCTATGGGGGGATTGTAAAATGCGCTCTCTCTTTCCCCTTGGCAGGGGGGAAAAGGGCCCCCCCTCTATCTGATAGTCATTAGCATCAATTAGCCCCGTTTGAAGTAGGCAACATCTTTGTCTCTTTGCAAAAAAAAGAAATAAAAAAACCTTTCAGGGAGCCCATAATAACATCTGGAGCAGGAGAGGCTGAACTCAAGTTCCCCACTTTCATCTCTTGTCGAGGGACTTGGAATGTTAATGCAGCCTCATTCTTTAATGGAGTTATCAGGAAATGCTTTTCACCTCCTTCCCTTTGCTCAGGGGGGATGTTTACAAAGGGCTGGGGGCTTTTGGGGGGCTTTTTGGGTTGTTGTTTTGTTGTTGGGATTTTTTTCTACCCCTTCCCTAAGAAACTCCCCCTAAGAGACTCCCCCTCCCTTCCCCTTTTATTTTCTACGCTCTTGAAAAACAAAACCGGAATAAAATCTAATGAATAGAATATAGTGAATAAAATAAATTAAATAAAATAACCACCACAAAAACGCAAAGAGGATGAGATGCCACCCTTTCATGTCCCCTCGCTGGAGGGGCTGGAGCTGGTGTGGGGGGTCCCGGCCCGAGCCCCCCGCCCTGCCTGGCTGCTGGGTGCTACATTTCCCAAGTCATTACCAGCCAGTGAAAATTTCCAGCTTTCCCACCAAAATGCATTAGCTGAGCACACAGCACTAATGGGAAACAGGACGCATCATTAGGCAGCGGATTTGGCCGAGCGGGAGAAGCCGCAGGGAAAAGTCACTTTTTGGTGGTTGTCCCTCCCGGCGGCTCCCTGTCCATCCGTCTGTCCATCCCTCCCGCCAGGGGCAGCCTCATCACCCCTGCCCCGCCTGCAGCTCGCCCAGCCCAACAGAGATCCTCGAATAACCAGAGCAGCGCTGACATCGCTTTCCATGGGAATGCCAGCACCGSTCATGACTGTTATAAAGAGCAAAATTAATTAATTGATTTAACAACTTTTTAATAAAACAACCCMCACCCTGGTATAATGACAGCCTCGTTCAATCTTACACGCCCTCTGTGCCAGCAAAGCCGGGAGCTGTGAATCCCCAGGGATTTTTTTTCTCCAAGGTGACTTTTTTTGGGAGAGGCTTCAGCACTTGCCCAGCTTTGAACGTGTGATTCCAATTAAGGCCGTGGCTCCACGGCAGCGGGATCAGAGCTGCCTGTTTGGATAAGGAGCCATAAAGCAGCAGCTGTATTTATTCACTTATTTGGAAGCTGCTGTGGAAGACAGGATGCTAAAAGGCAGGAAAAAAAGTGTTTTAAAGGCAAACTTAAGGGACTCTTTTGTCTCCTGCGGGCATCCTCTTCCCTGAGGATCCTGTAGCCATCACCAGGGTGCTTCCTCGTGAGCAGGATAATCCTGCCCGTGCATTCCCATCATTTCCATCTGCTTTGAAACGCTCCAAAATACAGAGATTTTTATAACTATCTCTATGGATTGGGCAGGGAAAAGAACCTTTAAATGGCATGAATCCCTGTTTCAGGCAGGATTTACTGGATACGAACCATGAGCCTGTGCATGCAGGGATGGTTAATGCCAGGTTATTAAACCACAGGGGATTTTTGCTCTGTGTTTATTAACCTGCASACTCCGGGATTTCTCTGTGTTTGCACACACCGGAGTGAATTTTCAGTGAGAATTTGGTGAGATTTGAGCAGGAATCRCATCCACAGCTCCTCACTGGAACATGTGGCTGTGCTTGGCCGCGAGGGTGTCACACAGGGATGGCCCCAGTTCCATTTCCAGAGCACGGTCACCTGGTACCCTGTGCAAGCTCCTGAGGTGCTTGTCCCATATCCCAGATATTCCTACACGCTCTGGCACACCCGGACAGGTACAGACACATTCCCCTTGGCACAGTGGCAGGATGTGCTGGCACAGCCCATCCTGGGKTACGGAGTCCGTGCCCTGAGGAGCGTGGTCAGTGGGATGGGGTGTGTGCTCCTGTGAGGCCTGGGGACATCAGGGGAGTTTGGGAATGAGACTTGGGGGAAACTGAAGGTGYCCGTGTGGGTGTCCATGGGGAAGGAATCGGTGCTGGTGTGAGGTATCCTTTGGGAAGGAGTTTGGGTGTTGTTTTGGAAGTCTCTGAGGAAGGAGCAGGTGTTGGTGTGGGGGTCCATGAGGAAGGAACCGTTATCCATGTGGGTGTCTGTGGGGAAGGAGTGAGTGTCAGTGAGGGTGTCCAYGGGGAAGAAGTGAGTGTCAGTGAGGGTGTCCATGGGGAGGAGCACAGGTGCCTATGGGGGAAGATACAGGTGTCGGGGTGGGTGACAGTGGAGGTGACAGCAGGGAAAGAGGGGTATCCTTGGGGGTGTTGGCATGGAATGTGGGGTGTCCTTTGGGGTGCCACTGGGAAAAGGGTGTATCTACGGGGCTGTCAGTGTGGAAGGAGGGGTCTCCATGGGGGTGCTGGTGTGGAAGGAGGGGTGTCTGTGTGGAAACTGGGGTGTCCTTGGGGATGTCAATAGGGGAGCAGGGGTATCGATGGGGAAGCAGGGTGTCTGTGGGGGTGTCAGTAGGGATGAAGGGGTATCAATGGGGTGTCTGTGGAGTATCAGTAGGGAAGCAGGGCTGCCAGYAGGGAAGCAGGGGTATCGCTGGAAGGCAGCAGGGTGTGTGCCTTCCCGCCCCCGCCGCCCCCCCGCCACCACTTTGCATAGGAGCGCGGCTCTCCCCGGCCCCCCGCCCCCATATAAACCGGCGGGGCCGCGGCCGCCGCACCGGCCCGGCCATGCTGCAGAGCCCTCCGCACCCCCGGCCCGGGCCGCCGCCCCCCAAGACCCCGTTCCACATCGAAGCGCTGCTCGCCCGGGAGCCGCCGCGCCGCGGCCCCGCCGCCTCCGTGACCCCCGCGCCGCCGGCCCCGCGCTGGCCCGCGGCGGGACCCGCACCGGCCCCGGCGGCGGCTCCGGGAGCGGGGCTGGGGCCGCTGCCCTGGGGCTGGGGCTGGGGCTGGGCCGGTGCAGGTGAGCGGGGGGCCCGGCCTGGGGCGGGGGGCGCGGAGCGGGGATGGAGCGCGCGGAGCGGGGAAGGTGCGGATGGTGCGCGCGGGGCGGGGATGGAGCGCACGGAGAAGGGATGCGGGACCTTCCCGCCGGGCTGTCGTCCGGCACCGCCCGCACTGGGAAATAACGGGGGCTGGGTCACCCAAAATCGCTTCATTCCCCCCACTGCCACTGTAGTTTCATCCCCTGCGGCCTCTGGAGCAGCCCCGAGGTGAAGCGTTGGGCTGCGGCTGTGAGACATGAAGGAGGGAGAGGGAAAACTTTCCTGAGAGTTTTTTCCGCTCTGCAAATGATGATACAGCAAGACCGAAAATGAACGCCTTATCTGGGGTTTTTTGTTTGTTTTTTTTCTTTCTTTTTTTTTAATTTTTTTGATATTGCGAGGCAGTTTCTAACATTCTTGATTCGTCTGAAAACTTTGATAATGAGCCTGGGGTTGATTCCTAAAAGATGCTCCAGGATTTTACTAATCCATCATTCAGCCCCAGTCCAGAAACTGGTGCAGGAGATCCAAACTCACTGTTATACATTTGAGAGGGAGACAGAAACTTGGAATMGTTTCAATGATACAGTGACAGGGCTAAAAGGAGTATTCCAGTACCTGGTCCTGTGGAAGGTGTTGGAGGTTGGAGCTGGATGATCCTTAAGGTCCCTCCAAACCCGGAGCAGTCTGTGATTCTATGATATTTTCAATGATATTTCCATTTACCCCCAAGACTGAATGTGTGGGTGCAGTGAGACCACGATGGCACCATTTCCATCCCTCAGCCTTGACTTCAGTGGAAGGTTTCAGGTTGGGGACAGTGTCCCCACGGCCACGGGTGTCCCCACCTGTATTTTATGGGTGACTTTGCACACACTGGCTTTTATTTCTCCTTTCATATATCAGAAAGGCACTTCACTGCCTGGGTTTTCATCAAAAACCTGCTGTAATTTCCCAAAGCCTCRCTCCCAAAATTAATTTCTCCACTTCTGCTGCTGTGTGGGTCCCTCTTCTCCCAAATCTGCCCTCATCCCTCTCTAATTTTGTTTTCCCTGCAATTTTTCAGTCACAGAAGTGAAACTGCCARGTTTTTTGCAGCACCTGGCCTCCAAAACTTCGTATTTTTATTGCAGAAGCATCTAAGGAAAAAGGTTTTTGTTGATCTGTGGGTAAAATTTACACAGCGGTGATGGGTGACACTGCCTGATCCATCTGGCTCTATTTTCACTGTAACTTTATATGCAAAACGACCAATTGATTTCAACAAAATGTCTCAATTCAGGTTATTTTTCTTGAAATTAAGTAATTTTTTTAGCATCCAGAGCGTGATCTTGCTGTTGTCCAGGCAAAACAAAACCTGCAGCCAGGCCCGTATTTTATGTGTATAAGGAACTSCAGATTTAATCCTGATGCTACAACATTCAGATATCAAAATATTTATTGGGKTTTTTTTAGTACTTAGCATAACTATTTTATATATTATTTCTTTCACGAGACAGCATCTGCACAGTTGTGTTAATCTTAGTATTATATCACACAGGCATGAAAACATAGTCAAACAATTTGCAGAGCTATTTCCACCCAGCATTTCATGTTGGAAATTWCACTTGCTATTATCCCAGTATTAAAATAGAAAAAAAAAAAAGTGATGTGTGAAATGATTTTAACGATGAAAATAGTTTTTTAAAGTGCAATTAYGGCTGTTAAGCTGTCAGGTCTCCATCCCACAAATCCTTAAACACACGCAGAACTTGCACCCAATTAATGAAAATAAGTAGGTCAAGGTGCAGGGTTGTGCCTGGAGAACATGACAACATCAGTCATTAAAGGAGAGATAAGTAGCAGGTGTGAATGGGGATCATTGTGTGCAGTATTTCCAGAAAACTTACAGAAACCTGGCTTGCCACAATATTTTGGAACAGCAAAGATGGGGAGTATTAATGGCCTGATCCTGCCAATGCTTTCAGTGYTTTCCACGTGGAAAGCCCCACTGTTATTAGTGGGTTATTTTAAAATGGATCTCGTGCTTGAGTGTTGGCAGGGAAGAGCCGTGGTGCCATCAGTCCTAGAGCCTTCGYGCTGTACTGTGAGCCCTGGAGGTGTTCTCCCGGCATCCCGGGATCACCGGGGCGGGCAGGGCATGGAACCACACAACGGTTGGGGTTGGAAGGGATTCTCAAGGAGCAACCCCTCTGCAGCGAGCAGGGACTCAAGTGGATCAGGCAGGATGAGGGATTTAGGAAGGGGAGACGCCACTGCTCTTAGTCAGGTGCCAGCTGGTCCCGTGGCAGCGCTGCTGTTGTATTGTATGTTAATTTATGCTAATTACGGGTATCCTCAGCCCACAGCTGGAGAGAGACAGCGGCCAGATACACTTGTTAGTCCCGCTAATTCCTCGGCACCCGGGAACTCGTTTGGGAACAGAGGAGCAGGATRTGGTCCTGCATGAGTGCTGGGTCCCGGACACTGACCCCATGTGCCAAGGGAAGGGTAAAATCAGGGGCCAGTCAGGGGTAAACTCTCCCAAACTTTGGACGTTTGTGATTCAGGGCTTCTTGAGACAGAGGTGGGATTTTTGTGTTCTGCAGCTCTTGATGGACTTTGTTATCCTGTTACCAAGATCCTGTGCGGGCAGAGGTCAAATCCTGCTCCCCTCATTGAGTGCTGATTTCTTTGTGTCTGGCTGCATGTCCAGGACTGTCCTGGGTGGTACCTGAGGGCAAAACCATCGAACAGGCCCTCAAGAGATCATCTGCTCCAGCCTTTCCCAGGAAAGGGGGCCCAGATGAGATTATCTGGGCAGGGACAGGGCAGGGACATCCCTGCTGGTTTTGGTGCTACTTTCTCCCAGCTCCTTTAGTGCAGACCCCTCCAAGTTTTGCTGCTTTCTCGCAGGTCTGGAGCTGTCTCACTGTGTCGGGACCAACTCGCTGGGCCCCGCTGGGCCCTGGAGGTCAGGGGGGCCCTGCAAGATGAAAAGGGTGCGCACTGTGTTCAAGCCAGAGCAGCTGGAGCGGCTGGAGCAGGAGTTCCTCAAGCAGCAGTACATGGTGGGCACGGAGCGAGTGGACCTGGCTGCAACTCTGCACCTCACGGAGACTCAGGTAAGGAATGAGGGAGCTGGGCTGGTGGAGCTGATCCCGGGGCTGGTCTGTGGCGATGTTCCCGCTGGGAAGTGCAGTGCGAGGAGAATATGGTGCAAAGTGACCCTGCTGCAAGATGTCATTGAGGAGATGTGCCTGGAGTTTGGATGGTTTACGGATAAGATTCTTAATCCACGAAGTGGAACAAAAAGCATTCAGGAGCACAACCCTGCTGTGCTGCAGAGCTTGAGCTGGGTTGGACTGATGCGTCTGCATTCTTACGATCCTTTGGAGACAGTTTGGGCTTCAAGTGTCCTTTTATGACACTGGATCTGTTTTCCTGCTCTTCCCAGTGAGTTCCTGCTCCTCCCACAGTAAACTGCTTGTTTAGTGTGCAAAGAAGGAGCCAGGTGATCTTCCATGGTGGGATCTAAATTCAGCTGGGGAAAAGGGAGAGCAAAGCMAGGGCAGTTCTGGGTGGACAGGGGGTAGTTGGGGGTCTCATCATGTCCTCTGGCAGCTGCAGTCCTGGGGATGGATTCAGTGACTCCTTAGGGAGCCGCTTCCTTCACTTCCCTGGCCAGAACCTCCTCGGTGCAGCTGCATCCCTCTCTCCCCTGATCCTTTCCCCATCGCTGTCTGCCCTTTGCAGTGTCACCTCCTCCAGCTCTCATTCACTGTTCCCTCAGGGAATAATGCCTGCCTGTCTTCTTTAAGGAACTCTGCTTTTTGGGGACATCTGCCTCGGAGGCACGTGGCATTGGAAAAGGGCTCCATGGATTAAGCTGTTGTGCCATTTCCCACGCAGGTGAAAGTCTGGTTCCAGAACCGGAGGATCAAGTGGAGGAAGCAGAGCATGGAGCAGAAGGCGGCAAAGCTGTCGCAGTTCGGGGTGATCCAGCCCGCGAGCGCCGACTCCACGGACAGCAAGGAGCACGAGGAGGACACCGTGGACGTGGAGCTCTGAACAGCCGAGGACACCAGGCTGCCACCGCTGGGTTTTGATGCCTTGGGACGTGTCTGTGTGGCTTTGGTCCCAGTGAGAYTGATCTGAGAGCTGGAGCTACAGGACTCCACTGCAGCCGGCTGGAAGCAACCCCCTGGATTGATTTGGCTGCTGTTTGGTAGCCGTGTGCTGTAATTCCTGGGGCTTCATCACCACGTTCTACTCGATGGCAGGTGATCTCCTGGTTGCTCTCGAAGCTCCAGGACACACAAACAGTTTCCAGCACAAAGGCTGGGGTGACACTCAGGGGGTGACTCTGATACGGGGATGACAATCAGCAGGTGTCTGTGGTGCTGGGGGGACAATCAGAGGGTGTCTCCGATGCTGGGGTGACAATCAGAGAGTGACTGATGCTGGGGTGACAACCTGTCAGCGTCTCTGATGCTCAGGAGACAATGGGACGTTGTCTCTGATGGCTCAGAGCASAAGGGCATTTAAAAACAGGGTCACTTATGTTAAATGTGCTCCAAAGAGGAGGGAGGACTCCCCCCCGATTGCTTTTCCAGGTCAACTTGATTCCCACGTTCCRTGCTTAGATCACAACCAAACCCCCTCAAACTGGGAAGCCCTTTGCTCCCACCCGCAGACTCACTGCTCCCGCAATGCGATGATCAGGGTGTGATCCTGCCCCTGGAGCAGAAGTGCCTCCTCTTGCCAGTGCCTTGCTGTACCTGTGCCTTTTTTTTTGGCTTCCCAAACCCAGTGGCTCTCTCGGTCCCCTGGCACTGCTGTACTTGCCCAAGGTGTGCTGCTGCTGCTGCAGGAACCAGGCACCGGGGCTGCCCGAGGTGCAGGGACGGAGGCTGCTGTAAAATCCAGCTCCCCAACACCTCTGGCGCTTCAGACGACCCCCTGCCCCTCGGCCAGATGTGCCGTTCTGGCCCAGACGGCAGCTGCTCTGTTCTCTCCTCATTATCCGTGCAGGTGCCATGGGGAACAGCACCTGGAGCGGTCGCAGCACATCTGTACCTGCCCGATGCAGTTAACAGCTGGATTTCTGGGGGTGGGAGGGCTCTGGGGGGTCAGGACTGAGGGCTCAGGCTGTCACTTGCCTTCCTAGGCTGCCCAGGGTAGCAGCCACCATGTCCCGTCAGCTCAGGATAATTTATTCCTTCTCTTTCTGACCTAGAACACTGTATATCACTTTACTCTTATATTGCTATTTATAGAAATACCTTTTTTTTGCCTTAATATGTGTCACTTATTTATTTGCTTTGTCTCAATAAAAATCGAGTTAATTTTAAAAAGAGAGATGGAATGCGTGTCAAAAGAACGGAAAGAAAAATTTCCAAGTACTCACTTTAATTTTTAATTGAAATTAGTAACAAAAAATTAAAACCAATGTATTTTCATCCTTCTCAAAAGAGTTTGAGGGTTTTTTTCTTAATAAACTGTTTTGGACAAAATATGTACTAAAGATCTTTTTTTCAATTGATTGATGACTCCATATCAAGGTAGATAAAGGGAGTTACTACCTCTGAGCTGGTCGCAGCAGAGATAAAACTACATTTTCAGTAAGAAAGGTCATGTCTGGTGAGTATGGAGTGCTCAGGCTCCTGGACAAGGACCTGTGTCTGCAGGTTGATGTGGCCAAACCTCTGCAGCTCCTGCTCCGCCAGCCTGAGGTGCTGGAGCGTGTCCAGGGAAGGGAACGGAGCTGGGGAAGGGGCTGGAGCCCCAGGAGCGGCTGAGGGAGCTGGGAAAGGGGCTCAGCCTGGAGAAAAGGAGGCTCRGGGGGGACCTTCTGGCTCTGCACAACTCCTGACAGGAGGGGGCAGCCAGGGAGGGTCRGGCTCTGCTCCCAGGGAACAGGGACAGGAGGAGAGGCATCACAGAATCATTGAGGCTKGAAAAGATCTCCAAGGTCACCGAGTCCAAGCTGTGACCAATCCCCACCTTGTCACCCAGCCCAGAGCACCGAGTGCCACGTCCAGTTGGTCCTTGGACACCTCCAGGGATGGGGACTCCACCACCTCCTTGGGCAGCCCCTGCTAAGGCCTGACCACCCTTCCCGGGAASAAATCACTGAGGAAACGGCYTCRGGTTGTGCCRGGGGAGGTTTAGATTGGACATTGGGAAAATTCCTTCCTGGAAAGGRCTGTCCAGCCCTGGCACAGCTGCCCAGGGCAGKGGTGGAGTCCCCATCCCTGGAGGSATTTAACAGCCATGTGGATGTGGCACTTGGGGACATGGCCKTGTGGCGGTGCTGGGGAACACTGCACTCCTTAGACTTGGAGRGCTTTTCCCGCATGAATATTCCCTGATTCTCTGAGGATGTGATGGCAACAGGAGTCACGGCAGCATTGCCCCATTGCCCCACCTTGTCCTTGCAGCCCCCGCCACGGGCACAGGTTGATGGAGGGTGCCCTGCACAGCCCAGCGCTGGCTCCACGGGGGCTGGATCCCACAGCACAGCCAGGGAACGTGTCCCTGGCAGCCTGTTTGTCCCGTGTCACCCGCCCGGGTGGCTGCACCAGTGTCCGGCCCTGCGGCCACGCTGCGGGTCAGTGTCCGGCCCTGCGGCCGTGCTCCAGCTGCTGCCCCGGGCACGGACGTGGCAGCTCCAGCTTTGTCACCCGGTGTGGTGTCCCCGCCACGAGCCGACAGTGACATCTAGTGACACCAAGTGACTCCAAACAGCCCCGAGTATGGAACCGTCCCAAATTCCCAACCCTGCTCCCGCCGCCTGGTCAGCGAGGAGCGGGGCTGAGCCTCGGCGCTGTGAATAAATACAACCTAACACGCATTTCCGTGGATTTAATTTTAGGCTTTGCAGACTGCCAAGCGGGAGGTAGCGAGGGCAGGGTGGCCACACCAGCGTGTTTTGAAGGGTTTTTGGGTAAAGTCGGGCCAGTTTTGGGTGCGCAGGGCAGCGGGCGATGCCTCCTCTCCCTAAGAGCGGAGACCTCGTGTGAGAGGGCACCTTATGTTATCGCCTGACAGGGCTGTGATGGCTATTCCTCTACCAGCAAACAATAATAATTAATAGGGGAGAGACAGCCAAACTCTTGTAGGAACTGGGGTGGCAGTGGAGGCGCCCCGGCGCCGTTTTGGGGTGTTTTGGCGGTGTTTCGGCGGTGTTTTGACGGTGTTTCTGGAGGCTGGCGGGGGCTGGGGAAGGGGGGGCCAACATGGCCGCCGGCCCCCGCGCGCCCCGGGGCTGACGGGGGCGATGGCGAGCGCGGGCCCCTGAGGGGCGCTGGGGGCGGAGGAGGAGGAGGAAGAGGAGGAGGAGGAGGAAGAGGAAGAGGCGCTGCCCGGCGGGTCAGGGCGGGGAAGTCGCCGCCCGAAGATGGCGGCCGCGGCGGGGGGACACGCCGGGGCTGCGGCGGAGGCGCGGTTCATCAGCAGCGCCAAGGTGAGCAGCCCGCGCCTCCCCTCCGTGGGTCGCTCCCTTCCTGCCCGGTTTGGGGGGGGCAAAGAGGGGGGAGAAGCCGACGGGGTGCCCTCGGGATGGGGGGGGTTCCCTCAGCCCCCGGGTATGACTCGGCTTCGGGCGCGTCCCTGACCCGCRGTTGTCCCTCGGCAGGGAAAGGGCTTGTTCGCCACCAGAAACATCCGCAAAGGGGAAACAGTCTTCGTGGAGAGGCCGGTGGTGTCATCCCAGTTCCTGTGGAATGCCCTGTACAACTACCGAGGTGAGCGGCTGGCGCTGGCGGCAGGTCCCCATCCCTGTCCCCKGTCCCGGGGAGGTGACCGCGGGACCCCAGAGGAGCTGCCCGGTATCGGGAGAAGGCTTTGGGTTTGTCTTAGCACCGCTATAAAGGTGGCCCTGCTGCCTTTTTTGCCTCTGCGCTAAACTGTGGACAAGTTGAGGTGTCGTTTGAGGARTGGTGACTTCATCAACTCTGGAGGAATGTAGCAGGCGCCACCATAGAATTACTGAATGGGTTGGRTTGGAAGGGACCTTAAACATCATATTGCACCCCTGCCATGGGATGGGACACCTTCTACTAGACCAGGTTGCTCTAAGTCCCATCCAAGCTCCATCGCCTTGTTCCTCTCTGATGTTACCAGCTGCATTGTCTTGCCCTGGGCTCTGGCCCTTTTCCTTTCCAAAGGCTTTCGTGTGCCATCCATCCATCCATCCATCCATCCATCCATCCATCCATCCATCCATCCATGCACCCATCCACCCTTCCTGTCTGCCCACAGCCTGTGATCACTGCCTGCGGGCGCTGGAGACGGCGGAGGAGAACGCCCAGCGCCTGCTGGGGAAGAGCTCTCTGGTGCTGCCTCACCCGGAGCAGTGCAGCATCCGGAAGGACCTGCACCAGCAGTGTCCCCGCTGCCAGGTACGGGACTGCCAGGAGGAACTGGGATCTTCTTGGSGTCGCTGAGTCCTTTACGCCCAGCCAGGCTCTTGTGCTGCCCAATGTGGGTGTCTGCCTTTCCATGCTATGGGCTAAAGAGCCGGGGCTCTGCTGGTCAGGGAGGGGGCACAGCTGGATCTAGGAGCCCCCTTTCCTGCTGCCGTAGCCAGTGCCAGCGCTGTGCCCTCTCTCCAGGTGACGTACTGCAGTGCAGAGTGCAGGCAGGCAGCTCTGGAGCAGTACCACCAGGTCCTCTGCCTCGGCCCGTCCCGGGACGACCCCACGCACCCCCTCAACAAGCTGCAGGAGGCATGGAGGTAGGGATCAACCTGCCTGCTGCTCYGTGGGCAAAGGAGGAGGCTCTCCTGGGCTGGCTCCTTGCTTTGCATCTGTGCAGGAGGTGGCTGGAGGGTGGAGGTGGCCGTGGGACACTGCCCAGCTCTACCTGCTGGCTGGGGGATGTGGTGTTGGCAGCCCAAGGGTTTGGACACACAGCTGAGCRGTCCTTGTTTTTCTCACAGTAAGGAGCTACAAAGCACTGAGCTGCACATCCCTCACTCCTGCAGTTTTATGGTGCTCCTGCAGATCTCCAGCCTGTGGGAGGTCCTCCTTGTAGCATCCCATGGGTCCATAAATTGTGTCCCTGCTTTCAAAAACAATGGTCCCAGAGGGAAGAAGCGACATCCCTGCCCCAAATCTTGTCCCAAACCCCAGCTGGGTTTGGGATGGAAGGGAATTGTTTGTATGGTTGGAGCAGGATCCTCCACAAGATCCTCACACAGTGATGCTGCACTGGCCACTTTGGTGTGATGGATCAGCACAAGCCTGACCACATGTATGGCAGYTGCCTCTGCCTCCCTCCAGCTTTTTATTTCCATACCAGCCCTGATCTACTCATCTCTTCTCCATTCTTTTCCCACAGAAACATGCATTATCCCCCGGAGACTTCCAGCATCATGCTGATGGCCAGGATGGTTGCCACCATCAAACAGGTACATCTGCAGCTTGGAGCTGCAGCTGCCAGTGGGTGGTTTCGTTATCCCATTGTGGATGTTATTCCCAAGGCTCTGTTTCTTTGGCCTGGCCTTCTCAGCATTTGGTCTCRCAATCCTCCCTCTCTCTGAGCTGGGAAGGAAAGTGGTGGTGGTGGTGCAATGCCTCTGCTTGATTCCTTTGGCAGGCTAAAGAYAAGGAGTGGTGGATCGAGGCCTTCTCCCAGTTCTGCAGCAAAACAGCAAATGAAGAAGAGGAGATTGTGCACAAGCTGCTGGGGGACAAATTTAAGGTAAGACCAGGCATCTCTTGAATCCCCAAGCCTRCCTTCTCCTGCCTATGTCTGTGAGCCCAGGTGCAGAAGCCTCATTACAGCAGGGATGGGTAACTGGAAATTCCAGGCTTAAAGAGGGGACCCTGACAGTGAGGAAATGGGTGGCTTAGAGTTTGGCCTTGTGGTGCTTYCATGGGATGTACTGCTCCTTCCTGTGGGGGAGAAGCTTCTGCTGTGGGCTGGGACAGCGTGATATTTAGCTGCTGAGTAGGTGGCTTTTGCTGCTAAAATGGATGGATTTCACTGCTGTGAGGGCAGCAGCCTCCAGCCATGCAGGGCAGGCTGAGGAGCCTAAGTCCTTCCAGAGCCTTCTGGCCTGTGCTGGGCTCGGCCTCATCCTGGGGGTGACACCCATGGCCACCTCCCACCCTGACCCTGCTGCCTTGTCCTGCCAGGGCCAGCTGGAGCTGCTGCGGTTGCTCTTCACCGAAGCCCTTTATGATGAATATCTCAGCAGGGTGAGTGGATCTGCCTCCCAAATAGCCCAGGAGCGTTGGCTGGGGCTTCCCCTGGGGCTCTGCCCATTCCTTGCTTTCCCCAAAGCTCCGTGTGGCATTTGAGGCATTGCAGAGCAGGGTGCTCCTGCAGGCTGGCCTGGACTCAGTTCTTTTCTCGTCTCCCTTCTGCAGTGGTTCACTCCAGAAGGCTTTCGATCCCTCTTTGCCCTCGTTGGGACCAATGGCCAAGGCATAGGAACCAGGTAATGGGGCTTTGTGGGTGCTCCTGGCAGGGCAGCAGAGATGTGGAATGTGGGCTTGTAAATGTGGAATGTAAATGGATTTAAGAGAGGAGAAGGRAGAGGCAGACTTAAAAACTTCATGCTGTCTGTGTCCAATGCTTTTGCATCCTTGTGCCACACCTTGGCTGCTCAGAGCCACCTCGGATTCCCGCTGCGAGGTCCCACCGTGTGCTGACAGCACTGTAGGATTGTGACTGGTCCTGCTGCTTTGGAGAGCGCTGTGGGACTGTGACAGTGTCCCCTGCTTCCTGACAGCACTGTGGGGTTGTAACAGTGTCCTGCTGCTTTGGGCAGCACTGTGGGGCTGTGACAGTGTCCCCT